>CM061532.1:79185272-79215384 GCA_030545055.2 Neoaliturus tenellus
TGTTAAGACACAGATTCTAACTAACACATTAACTTTTATGAATTTATTAATCAGTAAAGAATAGTTTTTCTGTCAGTGTTGAAATTATGTAAATAAAACTTACTTATAAGACTTTGTAGTTTAACTTTCTGACTACATATAAGTAAAATCTTAAATCAGATCACTAATAAAGGAAGCGGGCTGGCGAGCTGGGGGCGGCAAATTAGGCTTGGCCCCCCTCACAAATCTCTTGTTACGGTCCTGTTTCTACTAACTTAACAATAAGAAAATAGTTTTTCTTTTTGTTTTCTTTATCCTTGAATATGATAAAATTAAATAAAATTTCAAAGAATGGAAAGTCACAATTAATAACCGACTTATAACCCTTTTTCATAACTTGTTTTTTAAAACTTGATCCTTTTTGGGAGTGGCTCAAAATAGTGGTGGGAAGGGTTTTTTGTTCTTGGTAATATTCTATTGGCTGAGAAGCCCTATTTTTGTTGGTTCTTTTGTTGTTTTTGTTTTTTTTCTACTGTTACATACCGGCTGGTAATTTTACATCACAAAATATTATGTATCAGATTTGTAATATTATATGTAACAACCGATGTTTATTAATCAGTTTACTTAAGAACTGTTACTCTTTATGAAGGCATAGATTTGGCTTAAAATATAACAGCTTATTAGGAGTAACTGAAAGATATTAAAAATGATTAAAACTGTTATATTAAAGGAAATCCGGTACTCAAACATGTTTGTCGCCATTTTAAATTTGTTGTTTGCAGTTAAAATCTTTCCCCTACCCTAATGTTCTCAAGAAGGATCGTTTAAAAAAACGGCCTATATTTTCCGGGGACTAGAGGATGGAATTTCACAATTTGGAAATTAGATTATTGTCCTGATTTGCAAACTCATCGGGTCTCAACCTAAGCTTCATAATAAATTTATTTAAAATCCTACTTTATTCTAATTAAAAATAGTATCATGGTACCGTACTGGAAGTTATTTACTGTGCCATCTAAAATAGCAGCATATTTCCCATAAGAACAAATCGATATAAATATGAAACCAGGTATCTAGAAGGCTACAGTAAAGGTTGAAAATGATTTCACCTCTCACACACACACACACACACACACACACACTCTCTCTCTCTCTCTCTCTCTCTCTCTCTCTCTCTCTCTCTCTCTCTCTCTCTCTCTCTCTCTCTCTCTCTCTCTCTCTCTCTCTCTCTCTCTCTCTCTCTCTCTCTCTCTCTCCCTCTCTCTTTCTTTGTTTACATGCCCGAGGGTCTCTAAAAAAGTTTGTTGTAGTAAAGAGTTTCAAACTTTGTTCACTCTACAGTACTTTGTAAATTATCAAATACCCTTTGGGCATTTAAAAATCCCCTTCTTCATTCAATTTAGAAAAACTTACATTTCTCCTAGATATTAGGTTACATTCCAGGCACTTTGGCTCTAATTTCGATTTTCAGTTAAAATTGTCCTAATCTTATATTACTATATTCATTATCAAACCTACCATCATCGTATTGCCTGTTAGCCTATGGAGAAAGTATTGTTTTAGTCAAAGTTTTTGAATTTAAGTTAGAATTTTGTTGGTGGCTTCATCTGTTTTCCCCCGAGCCCAAAAATTGGTTTTTCAGAATGATAACTGTCTGTCTGTATGTGTGTATGTTATAAAACAGAATGATGTATGGTTGTTAAAAGAAGGAAAATATACCCCCGTCGCAGCAGACCTGCGTACTCAGCGAATTTCCAAAGAATTAATGTTTCAACATCAAAGAACTTCGTGGTTATCTTATATAATTAATAATCTCTACAAGGAAATATAATATATTTAATGGCATTATATTTCTGAGTAAATTATTTGTATTTAATAATTTATTTAATAATATTTATAGGCTATTGCAATAAATGACTTTTTTAACAGTAATAAAAGTGCATATCCAAAGCTTCCATGTAAAAGGAATGATTTGTTTACAAATAACAAAACATAAACATTTCAAATTTGACAAATATGCAGAAGACAGCTGATCAGCTGATTAGGAACATATTCCTTTTTATCTCCATCTCTCTTGCTCCAATTATACACTTATTTTCCATGAGAATACCATGGGATTTAGCATGTAGGTTTGCTGCCAAACCTACATGTATGTGTGTGTTTTGTATGTGGGTTTTTGATCAAATCTTAATTACTCACCATCTAGTGAAGGTTCATAAAAATTTTTATTAAGACATGTTGATAAATAAGCGATATATAACTTTTTAAAGATATACCCATAAGAATAACATGGGAAACTTGATTTGAATTTTCTCCATAACCAGTTAAGCTATTTTAAAGATTCAAAATACTAAGTTGTTTGTTTTTTTAAGCTCTTTTAAATGGTTTTAGTTAAACTTGATGAATTTTGAAAATTTTGTTCCAAAAATGCCAAAACCCCAATTTTGACCCCTTTGAAACCCCATAAAACCCCGTTCTCATAACCCCACCAAGCTGGTTCGCGAACTCATGAAAATAGACCTGGTCTTACACCTTCATACCAAATTTGATCAAAATCGGAGGTCCGCTTCAAAAGTTATCGGTACCACGGACATATATATATATATATATATATATATATATATATATATATGAAAATGAACGAACGAACGGTGTTTTTGGCTTCTGGGGACCTCAAAATGAAAAAGTAAAGTGGTCCCGGGCTTAGGTCTTACCATGGCCACTACCGTAATAGCGTATTCCCTATAGGGAAATTCGCTAAAAGGCTCCAATGGGCCAATTTTGACAAAATTTGGTATGTAAGTTACAATCTATTATAACACGAGATTTCTTTTTCATTTTTTGAATTTTTTTAATGGATTCGGTACCTAATTTGTCCCTCAAAACGCAACAAATTTCTCATAAAACGCTCTAACGATTTTAAAGCTAAAAGTCAAATAAAATGACACAATCAATCAGTTAATTAATTGCAATAACTACATTTACAAAAAATATATTAATTGATAGTTTATAAAAACCTAAAAATATGCATAGTAGGATGCCTCTTTTTTACAAGATTAATAACCCCATAAAATCAAACTAAAAATAGTTTAGAATTTTTAATTATTTATTCTGAAATGATTATTGCTTTCAATTGCAAAACATCTAGACTTGTAAAACAAAGACGGTAAGAAAAAATACCTTCGTCACAGCAGACCTGTGTAAGCAGGGAATTAGAAAATTAGTAATATTAAGCCGTGTCCGCACTGGGCGAACATTCGTGGCAAACTTGTTCGGCGAACACAAAAATCAGCAAACATTCTTAACGAACAATTAACCAGCCATATGATTTACATTCTAAAAGGTCAGCAACGAACAAACAAATGTTCGGAAGAACTTTGTTCGGCGAACATGTTCGGCCAGTGCGGACGCGGCTTTAGTTTTGACAAGATAAACCTGCAAACAAAATATCATCATGTGCTCATAAAAATAAGGAAATTAATGTTTATTCTCCATATGATAAATAGAGGAAAGGGGATGTAGGTCCATGCTGCCTTGGGGAACACTGAAAGTAGGTATTTTTATCAAAAAAATTTTATTTCTACCATACTTTTATTCTTGACTAGCTGTCTACCCGTTCTTCGCACGGGGCGTGTGTACAGTTTATTAAACAAATTATATCAATGTTTTCACAAATTCAATATATCACCTTCAGTTGGTTTATTCCAACGTATCTAGATATTAATTTTTATGCTTAATACCTCCCAGGTACATTTGTCAAAATCTTGTTACATCCATTTCTCATTCGGGTTAGAAGTTATTTCTATTAATGTTTTTGTTGCAGTTTCATTAAACATTTATGTGTAGTGATTTAAGACGGTTTAAGAAAACTCAGACTTGTCAAAAATATTTTAGGTTCTTATGAAATATAATATTGAATCTTTGATTGGATGTGACTATAGATACATACAAAATCCTGTGTACTCCACGTGCATATCTTGTCTACCCATGAAAGATATGTACAGACATGTACAACATTTAATCCAAATTCAAAATTAATTAAGATTTGAATACCCAAACCAATGGAATGGCCTCTGACATACTCCACTTCTGGATTTAAATTGGTAAATATATGGCACTAAAAACAGTCTGCGACAATCTGCAACTTTGTCACTCTACTCCAATTGTTTGAACTGTAACGGCCATCACAGGCCAAGATATTCCGTGTTATCTGTACTAACAGTGTTTTATGAGCGGCTTTCTCACTTCTTCATAAGAACCCTACTCATTAAGTTCTTTCATATTAGTATTGCCCCGTCTATACCCGAACTACTTGAAAGATTGAGCAATTTTTAAAACTCGTTGGTTTTAACTACATATTGTGTTTGATGAAATTCACCTCTTTTGTCAGAATGTGCAATGAAAGCTAAATTGGAAACTAAAATTAATTTGCAATTATAATAAGAACTGTTGTAAGATTCAAGGAACAAAACTAATTTGGTAATAATATACATAAACTATTTTAGTATTCATATTTAGAATCAAGAAATAGTTGACTTTACTCACTATATTTAGGCTAAGGTAGTGAAAATTTAAAGGGTTGGATATGAATGAGTCTGTATTTAACATTTTAGTCTTGCCATCTGTGGTGAAAATGGCACACTGTCAAATCCAGCTGATAAAAAAGCATAGATAAAACAGGTAGAATTAAATATTCCCATAAGATTAACGTTGAATATTTCTTTTACCATGAGGCAGAGCCTTTTTGACGAACGTAGCTTTAGAGCAGCTAAAATCGTTCTAATTGCACCATTTAACAGTAAAAAAATTTCATATCATTTACTACAGCCCTTGTTGTGTGAAAAGAGATTAAAGATTGGTATTTTAGCACAACTTGGCTACTTTGACGTACTATGGGGCAAAGCCGTAAGGTCGCTAAGGCAATTAAAGTTGCAATAAATCTTGACACCACTCTAGTCTATGACATGAAAAAAATTTAGACCTTCAGGTAAAGTCGTTATCCCGTGAAAAGAGGACAAAATAGGACCCATAAGCGTTACAGACAGAGTGACAGAGAGAGAGTGAGAGAGAGAGAGAGAGAGAGAGAGAGACAGAGGGAAAGAAATTTAGATGACACCAATTTTGGATTCTGCGATGCATAAAAAGTAAAAATAACCAAAAATTTCAAGATTCTAAGCAATGTACAGACAAAACTCTAATTTTATTAATATAGATTACTTTTATGTTGATTACGCCCTCACTCCCAGCCATGCTTTCCCCTTCCCACTATGAGGGTCTCCATTTAGTAACTGGTAAGGTGAAAATATTCTTGAGCATAGTTTGTATAACAGTTATCATCAATACAAATTTTCCTGTCACTCTTTTACGCTTGTCCAACCACCTCCGATTTTTGGACCCAGACTTTACTACATGGCCTGTATGCCATTAAACAATGTTATTAAATTGTGAATGCCTCACTAAAGCTATACGAATACAGGATATATGCCAAATACAGGATATATGCCGTATGTTTAATGTGAAAATGAGAGGGGAGGCTAGGCCTCTCTCTAATTTTCAATATCACTCAAAATTAAAACAATCATTTTACAACGAGCCTAATTAATTGCTAAATTTCGCACTAGAACGTAAAAAAATATAAAAGTGAATCGTTGGTAAAAACAGAGATGAGAAAAGCGATGGACGGCGGAAAAACACACCCGACAAGGTACAAATTGGTGGCCGGAATTGGCGGGGAGGACTTACTGGAGGCCAATAATCCACTGTAATTGGGGGGATAATGGACAGAAACCGAGCGTCGGAATTGGCATTTCAATTCAGTTCTTGTCTCCGCCGCCGCCGCGCCACCATCGCATCCCCGGATGACAAGTGAGGGTAATTGCTGTACGGCGAGAACGTCACTCGCCGGAACATCTGTTCCACCCTGTCAATTAACTTTATTATTCCCGCCCGAAAATGAAAACGCTGTATCGCGTTTCTTCATTAATGCCTCGCCATTTCCCTCCGTAAAACCCGAGAGGGCGTTTTAAGTTAATACCGAGTTTGCCATCTTGTTACGGGACAGCTCATCGCTGGAAATCATGTTTTAAAAGCTTTGGTAATTTTTATGCGACGTAAGCGATTTTAATCATCCCTTTTTGTGTGTTTACAATGGTTGAAATAAATGATCCTGTAAAATGAATCAGCTGCTATTTGTTAGTAACAAACACTTCATCTGATGCATCACACTCACCCTTCAGTCATACCATAGAAACACTAAACAGGGACCACACGTAGCCTACAATCACTTTAAAATACACACCATACATAGGTGAGCCGTGACGTTTTGCCCACCATGTGTGATGTCACGTCTCATTTGTTATAGTGTTGTTTTTTTTCTGGTTAGTGTTTTCTGTATGCTGTCATTCTGGAATATTCGGTGTTGTTTTTCTTCTTTTCACCAGCTGTGACGCAACGTCCTGAAAAAGATCATAGGTGCCGTGGTGAACTGTCACCGCAAGACGAAAAAATTTTCTCGGCGTTTCAAAAGAAACGACACCAATTCAGATATTTTTCTACCAGTGATTTTGTGCTATAATGCGGTAATTTAATCTGCCCAACGCAGCCTTTCGGGTGAGTCACGAGAATTTTCCATTTTAATTCAGAAATATGTTCGATGCATTTGGATTCGGTCGAACGACCACGTTGCAAAAATGACCAGTCTTCGGAAAAATACTGTTTTAGGCCAGAACCAGTGTTCTGTAAATTTTGTTTCATTGTTTCAAGCAAAGCAATCAATTTTGTTCTCCTTTTGAGACTGCATTTTGGGCCATCCACGCTTTTGCTCTTAGAGTTCAATTTTTGTTAGTGAGCTGAACACATGTTTTTCAAGTTCCTGTAATAATTAAGATGTTTCAGTGTTTGTTTTGCATTAAATATTGTTTGTTATTGCTCAGTGCAACTTTATATTGGCCACCCAGTGGTCTGATGGGGTTATTGTAAGTTGTAGAGTCAAAATAGGCTCATAGCCTAAATGGTGATGCTGCCAAGGTCTTTCTTTTATAACTCATTTTCCTGTTTAGTTTACTAGGGTTTGTGGGTTCTCAAAGTGGCCTAAGGCCCTGAGCTAGGCCTATGTAAAGTTTTATCAATTTTGGTTCATAATTAATGATTTAGGCCTAGTTTTTACTGTTGGTAGCACACCAGTTGGGGGTAAAGTGTCAGGTAATCTTAGGTCCACAATAAAGTAGCCTTGGAGTTAAGTTCTGGTTTATATTTTATTTTGAAGCCTCACTTTTGGCACAACTTTTAAAGGTAAAATTTTTAAATTCGGTCAGTAACTTTTTGAGATATGAGCTAAATAGAAGGGCAATGTCCGCCAAAACTGAAATTTTGTTGTGATGTTAAAAATGGATTTATTTTATGCTTTAAACCTAGTCAAATGTTTTCAACCTGTTCAATTTAGTTGTAGAATTAATATTAAGGTGTAGTTTAACTGTTTTTCATGTCTCAAGTATTTTGCTGTACTCACACCCCCCTGTTTAGTGATTTTCTGAGTAGGCCTATTGCCTATCTCATTTCTTTTTGCTGTAATTTCTGTAGTCAAAGTAAAACTGTCTGTCACATTTAAAATGTTTTTCTGTCACAATTTTCATGAAAATTTGTAAAATTGATTAAAACTGAAAAGTTAGCATTTTGTGGTTAGTAGTGGCAAATTGTCCAAACTGGAACAGTGGATATTTTTTGTGGCAATTCTACCTTTTGCACTGTTGACACTAATTGCCTACTGAATGTGTCTTAAATGGAAAAATATTGGCAAATTTTGGGGTTTACCAGGGTCCAGCTGGGGACTTGGTCCCACCGACAATGCCATGCAGATGATGGTTCCGGCCTGGTCCGTCCGCCTGCCCACCTAGGGGACATACATGGCCTTGGTCCCCACTTGCCGGAGCTGCAGACCGACGCTCTTCTCTCCAGTGCCCTGATGCCATAGACGTACTGCTGTGATATGCCACTCCACCAATGAACTGTGATATTTTGTGATTTATGTGTGACAGTATTTATTTATTTATTTGTAGTCTCTATGTTAGGTTAATTTCCCATTAGGAGCCCGCCCTGCGCCACAGGTCTCCGGGTGGAATTATATTTTTGTCAACCTCAAAATTCGGCACGCCAATTCTTTTGTGTATTTTTGTGTTTGAAATAGTTATGTTTATTTATTGAAATTTATTTGTTGTTATTTATTTATTTATTTAATTTATCAATTCCAATTTTAAAGTTAAAGTTTCAGAAGGGGGAATTTTTTTTAATTAGCGTTGTTTTTGAATTTTGAATATCGATATTCTGGTTGGCCAACCTTGGTGACATTGACTTCTGGTAAAATCTTTTGTTATCAAATTTATCACTGTGGACCTTGGATGTTCCCGATTTTCCACTGTTTTTGCTGTTGTTAATTTTGCTGTTTATTTTGGGGTTAAAATTAAATTTCTGGTTCCACGAGTTTGTTTTTTTTTTTGTTCTGAACTCCTGAGAGCGTTGGTGAGCCCCTCCCGTGGAGCGCCTTGGGCAAGCACGTTTCCAAAGGTCGGGTGCGCTTCCGCGGGGGTGCGGTTCAGATGGTAGCAGAGCGTGGTTGGTTCTGAAGTGTAGTCTCGGAGGAGTTGTGTTAGTTTGGTGTGTGTGAGTGTATGTATGTGTGTGTGCGTGGTTCTTCAATTTGGTGGAGTGTGTGTGTGGCGAGTGGGATAGCGTCTTCTGTTGGACCCCGGAATGGTTGCGTAGGAATTTTCGCCCAGACACCTTAGGAGGTTAAGGATTTTGTGCAATTGTGTTGTGTTGCTGTGTTCTTTGTGTGGCAGCTGGCTGAGGACACGATGTCGGGAATTGTCCCGGAACACCTGCGGAAGGGTGAGCTGATTTTTGAGGTTCTGTCACGTGGGGAGGCCCCTGCTCCAGATGTGAGAAGTCTGCGAAGTCAGGTCCGAGGCATTCTTGGACAGGCTCAAAGTTGGCCTGTTGGCCTCAAGTCGGAGGATGAGTTGGAAGTGTGTAGGGAGCGGGTGGAGGAGTTGAGTGGTGAGCTTGAGGGCTGGAGTGAGTTGCCCTCGGGCAGGTCAAAAGTCTCGCTCCTCACTCAGCTGCTCCACTGGCAAACCAGGTTGAGTCTGTTGGCCGGGGTCCCGGATCTTGAGCCGACGGATAAGACCTGGGTGGAGGGTAGGTGTGCTGAATTTGAACAAGTCATTGACCGCCTGCGGTCTGCTGGTGTTGTGAAGAGTGCCGTGGAAGCTCTCGAGCGCGCTGCGGCGGGGTCTGCTGGGGGGGAGACTGGTGTTGTGGGGGCTGGACCGGTCGGGGGGTCCGTGACCTCCGTTCCTCCTGCGGCTGCCCAGGAGGTGGTCCACGGGATGGATGGGGTGTTGCGGGTGCCTGCCCTGTTCCTCGCTCCCGCGGCGTCTGTCGCCACCCCGGTGGCTTCCGTTGCGGATGCGCCGCAAAAGGGTTTTTGCGGTGCCTTTGCGAAATTGCCTCATCCTCTCTCCTCCGCCTTGCAGGACCTTCGACCAGTTGACGGACTGGATGTGGAGGCACTGATCAAGTTCCTGGAAAAGGTTTTGAGAATTAAGGAACATCCTGGCATCTCCGATATCATGCTGCTGGAGCTTCTTGCTCCGCTTTGCAGGAAACCGTTGAGTGACAGATTGGTAGACTGCCTCAAGCGCCAAACGAGCTTTGATTTCTTTCATGCTGATGTGTTGAGTTTCTTTGTCCCTTTCCAAGTCATGGAAAGACTGAAGGTTGAGAAAGTTTTCCGCCCGCAGGCACCCAACGAGTCCCTCAGCCAGTTTGCCAATGACATCCGCATGGTGGGGCGAGTGTTGCGGTTGGACCTTACCGAGACTCAGCTGGTGGACATCATTCTCGTGGGTCTCAATCCTGGGGAGAGATCCCGGCTGGTTTTCGCTCCAAGACCATCTTCCTTCGCGGACCTGGATAGATTGTCTATCCTCTCACGCACTGTCCAGGCCGCTGATTCTCAAAGGGCCCAGTCCCTGGGGCATCTTCCCCGGAGAGGACCCGGTGTCGCGGCGGCTTCTGTCGGGGTATCCCACGTGTCTCCCACCAATGAGCAGCAGAGGCGTGTTCCTACCTGTTGGGGATGCGGTGGTATTGGTCACGTCAGACGTGACTGTCAACAAGGAAGAAGAAATGCTAACCTTCCAAAAAACTTGTGAGGACCCGGGGGTTCTTGTCACGGGAGTCCTCGGGGAATAAAGTAAAAGATGATGTTAAAATTTTTTCTAAGACTTCAAGTGGAATGCTGCAAAAGGGGTTCAAAGAGGTAGTTAGATCTGATTTTGTTGAGAAGGAACCTCTGTTGCGGGGGATGCGTGGGGTTGCCTCGATGGGGGTCAAAGCGGCACGCTCAGTCTGCCCTCGCCTGAACATCTTAGCTGGAGACACGGTGCAGAAGGCCCTTGTGGATTCTGGAGCCGCCCGTTGTCTAATCTCCCTTGCGTTTTATGAAGAATTATTTTCTGGAGGTTTCATCAGGCAGACTGAGCCAAACTCTTCTATATGCTGGACTGCTTCTAAATCACCTCTTGTCATTAATTGCGAAGCTCAAATCAAAATAAAGATTGAGCATTTTTCCTGGGTGTGGAGCTTTCTTGTGGCTAAGGACCTTTGCTTTCCAATCATCCTGGGAGCGGACTTCATCAAACACACTGGCCTAATTTTGGATTTAGGTCGAGGTCAGTGTTACTTTCGGTTTTCCAGACGAGTGTCCATTCCTTTTGCTGATGAGGTCTTGAGTGCCGCTGCTGCTGTAGAGCCTGAGACAGAGAATGGTACCAAGACCGATCCTTTAGGGCATCTAGCTCCGACGGAGGCTGAGGCTATCAGGGATCTTTGCAAGCTTTTCCCTGAGGTGCTTACGCCAAGGTTGGGGGCTACCAATCTGCTGGAATATGAAATTCGTCTCACGGACACTCGTCCTGTACGTTCTCATCCGTACAAGTTAGCTCCACCCAAAATGGAATCTCTCAGAGGCATCATTGATGACCTGCTCAAAAATGGGGTCATCGAACCCTCCAATTCCAGCTATGCCAGTCCAGCATTTCTTGTCCCGAAACCAAATGGAAAGTCTCGTATGGTCATTGATTATCGCAAGCTCAACGCCAAGATTGAAATCGACTCCGTCCCTCTCCCCGACCTGCATTCTGCTTTCGACTGGTTCGGTAAGGCCAAGTATTTCTCTGTTTTTGATCTCAATCAGGCTTATCACCAAATTCCATTGAAAGTGGAGTCCCGACCTCTCACTGCCTTCTGTGTTCCGTGGAACTTGTATCAGTTCACACGAGTCCCCATGGGCTTAGCTGTGGGAGCTCAAACCCTCACCCGACTTCTTGATTCCATTTTTCACGATGTGAAGTTCAAGTTTGTGTTCAATTACTTGGACGACCTTCTTGTTTACAGTGAGAGTTTTGAGGACCACCTTGTTCATCTGGAGGAAGTTATGACTCGTTTGCGTAGGGCTGGCCTTACCGTGAACCCGGACAAAGTTAGTTTCGCTCAAGCCGAAATTTCTTTCTTGGGCCATCTGGTCTCCTCCAAGGGCGTCCGCATAGATCCCGCTAGGACTCAAGCCATCCGGGAGTTTCCTCCGCCCAAGGACGCCAAGGGCATTGCTAGGTTTGTTGGCATGGTGAACTTCTATCGACGCTTCATTCCCAATGTTGCGGAGTTGGCCGCACCTTTGAATGCGCTCAGGAAGAAAGGCGCCAAGTTTGAGTGGGGTGAAGCGCAGCGGACGTCCTTTGAGCTCTTGAAGGAGGCGGTGATGCAACCTCCTGTGTTGGCGATGCCGGATTTCAGTCGTAGGTTCATTTTGCAGACGGATGCCTCCTCACAAGCCATTGCGGCCGTGTTATCCCAAGAAGTAGATGGTGTTAGGCAGCCTATCGCTTTCGCCTCTCGAACTTTGACATCTTGCGAGAAGAAAAGTTCTTCTGTATACGAGCTGGAGTGTCTGGCTGTTGTCTTTGGTGTAAACAAGTTCCGAAGGTTCCTTGAACATAAGGAATTTTTGCTGGAGACCGACAACCAGGCACTCTCATGGCTTCTCGCGCACCCTCGCCAGCTCGGGAAAATTGGTCGTTGGGTGGTGCAAATTTCGTCCCTTAAGTTTACCGTCCAACATGTACGAGGCACTCAGAATGTCATTGCAGACACACTTTCTAGGATGTATCATTCCCCCGACGACCATCTTTCTGATCCGGAGCAGACGGAGTGTGCCGTGCTTCTGGAATTTCCTCTGGCCTTTTCGGATATCATTCCCCACCAGTTAAACGATCCTGAGCTGGCTAAAATCATTGGTGAGCTCCAGAATGGGGGAGCCCACCCCCCTTATTTTCTGTCCCAGGGTGCCCTCTGCTGTCGAGCTCGGCAACAGGGTAAACCTAAAATTGTGCTGCCAAGTCTTCTTATTCCGATGGTCTTTGAGTATTTTCATTCTTCCCCTGTGGGTGGGCATTTAGGGATCCACAAGACCATCTCCAAGATTAGGGAACTGTTCATCTGGAAGGGTATGGACCGGGACATTGCGGGGCGGGTGCGTTCTTGCCAAACGTGCTCGCTCAGTAAGCCCGCTCAGAATACCAAGTTAGGGTTGTTGTCATCTGAGGTGGCGAAGAGACCTCTGGAGAAGGTTTTCATCGACTATGTTGGGCCTCTCCCACGTAGCAAGTCGGGAAACAATTTCCTGCTTGTTTGTGTGGATGCCTTCTCCAAGTTCTGCTGGCTTTTTCCCTTAAGGAATGCCACTGCACAGCTCACCGTTCAGGTACTTCGAACCCAACTGTTCCAACACTTTGGGATTCCCGCCACCATAGTTTCCGATAACGGTACCCAATTTGTTTCGCATCTTTTCAAAAGAATGTGCTTTGGGCACGGTATCCGCCATGTGACCACATCCCCTTACTACCCACAGCCTTCACATGCTGAGAGGTTCAACCGAAATCTTCGTTCCGCTCTCATCGCTTTCCATGCTGAAAGACAGACTCCCTTGGATCCAATTCGCTTTCAACACTGCTACCCATGAGAGTCACAAGGCGGTTCCTTTCGAGTTGATGTTTGGCTTCAAACCAAACAACCCCTTGGCAAATGTTTGGAGGATTGGCGACCTTCTGCCACCGCCTGGTACGCCCGATGTCAAGGAAACTTGGCAAGCGGCCAGGCGTAATCTCATTAGGGCTAGAGAACTTGTGAGGAGGAAATACAATCGAGGTAGAGTTGACAACCCCTTCCAGGTGGGGGATCTGGTTTTCTGCAAGGCTCATCCAGCCAGTTCGGCTGTTGACAAGAGAGCCGCCAAGCTGTGTTACAGGTGGACAGGTCCCCACCGCATCTTGGAGTTCCTCACTCCTGTGACGGCCCGGCTGGGAGATCCCCAGACCGGAAAGGTTTTGCGGAAGGTGCACATTAGTCATCTTAAGCCTTACCGCGGAAATCCTTAAGAAGCTCGGAAGTCTGTGCGGGAAGTGTGCAGGGCCAGGAAGCCTGATCACCTTTCTGTCCCCTTCACTCTGTTCTGGTTTTTCCCTGTTTCTCTTTTTGCAGGCCTGCACAAATAACTTTGGGTGAGTAGTCCCCTGGTTTTGGGAAAACTTGACGCCCCCGCTTTCAGACTGTCCTGAGCGTTCCTGGTGTGAGTGTTCTTCTTGTTTTGGGGAGAGGTTGTTTGCCTTTTGTTTTGCCGGGTGGTTCCCTTTTTGGAGGGGGAGGTTGAGCCGTGACGTTTTGCCCACCATGTGTGATGTCACGTCTCATTTGTTATAGTGTTGTTTTTTTTCTGGTTAGTGTTTTCTGTATGCTGTCATTCTGGAATATTCGGTGTTGTTTTTCTTCTTTTCACCAGCTGTGACGCAACGTCCTGAAAAAGATCATAGGTGCCGTGGTGAACTGTCACCGCAAGACGAAAAAATTTTCTCGGCGTTTCAAAAGAAACGACACCAATTCAGATATTTTTCTACCAGTGATTTTGTGCTATAATGCGGTAATTTAATCTGCCCAACGCAGCCTTTCGGGTGAGTCACGAGAATTTTCCATTTTAATTCAGAAATATGTTCGATGCATTTGGATTCGGTCGAACGACCACGTTGCAAAAATGACCAGTCTTCGGAAAAATACTGTTTTAGGCCAGAACCAGTGTTCTGTAAATTTTGTTTCATTGTTTCAAGCAAAGCAATCAATTTTGTTCTCCTTTTGAGACTGCATTTTGGGCCATCCACGCTTTTGCTCTTAGAGTTCAATTTTTGTTAGTGAGCTGAACACATGTTTTTCAAGTTCCTGTAATAATTAAGATGTTTCAGTGTTTGTTTTGCATTAAATATTGTTTGTTATTGCTCAGTGCAACTTTATATTGGCCACCCAGTGGTCTGATGGGGTTATTGTAAGTTGTAGAGTCAAAATAGGCTCATAGCCTAAATGGTGATGCTGCCAAGGTCTTTCTTTTATAACTCATTTTCCTGTTTAGTTTACTAGGGTTTGTGGGTTCTCAAAGTGGCCTAAGGCCCTGAGCTAGGCCTATGTAAAGTTTTATCAATTTTGGTTCATAATTAATGATTTAGGCCTAGTTTTTACTGTTGGTAGCACACCAGTTGGGGGTAAAGTGTCAGGTAATCTTAGGTCCACAATAAAGTAGCCTTGGAGTTAAGTTCTGGTTTATATTTTATTTTGAAGCCTCACTTTTGGCACAACTTTTAAAGGTAAAATTTTTAAATTCGGTCAGTAACTTTTTGAGATATGAGCTAAATAGAAGGGCAATGTCCGCCAAAACTGAAATTTTGTTGTGATGTTAAAAATGGATTTATTTTATGCTTTAAACCTAGTCAAATGTTTTCAACCTGTTCAATTTAGTTGTAGAATTAATATTAAGGTGTAGTTTAACTGTTTTTCATGTCTCAAGTATTTTGCTGTACTCACACCCCCCTGTTTAGTGATTTTCTGAGTAGGCCTATTGCCTATCTCATTTCTTTTTGCTGTAATTTCTGTAGTCAAAGTAAAACTGTCTGTCACATTTAAAATGTTTTTCTGTCACAATTTTCATGAAAATTTGTAAAATTGATTAAAACTGAAAAGTTAGCATTTTGTGGTTAGTAGTGGCAAATTGTCCAAACTGGAACAGTGGATATTTTTTGTGGCAATTCTACCTTTTGCACTGTTGACACTAATTGCCTACTGAATGTGTCTTAAATGGAAAAATATTGGCAAATTTTGGGGTTTACCAGGGTCCAGCTGGGGACTTGGTCCCACCGACAATGCCATGCAGATGATGGTTCCGGCCTGGTCCGTCCGCCTGCCCACCTAGGGGACATACATGGCCTTGGTCCCCACTTGCCGGAGCTGCAGACCGACGCTCTTCTCTCCAGTGCCCTGATGCCATAGACGTACTGCTGTGATATGCCACTCCACCAATGAACTGTGATATTTTGTGATTTATGTGTGACAGTATTTATTTATTTATTTGTAGTCTCTATGTTAGGTTAATTTCCCATTAGGAGCCCGCCCTGCGCCACAGGTCTCCGGGTGGAATTATATTTTTGTCAACCTCAAAATTCGGCACGCCAATTCTTTTGTGTATTTTTGTGTTTGAAATAGTTATGTTTATTTATTGAAATTTATTTGTTGTTATTTATTTATTTATTTAATTTATCAATTCCAATTTTAAAGTTAAAGTTTCAGAAGGGGGAATTTTTTTTAATTAGCGTTGTTTTTGAATTTTGAATATCGATATTCTGGTTGGCCAACCTTGGTGACATTGACTTCTGGTAAAATCTTTTGTTATCAAATTTATCACTGTGGACCTTGGATGTTCCCGATTTTCCACTGTTTTTGCTGTTGTTAATTTTGCTGTTTATTTTGGGGTTAAAATTAAATTTCTGGTTCCACGAGTTTGTTTTTTTTTTTGTTCTGAACTCCTGAGAGCGTTGGTGAGCCCCTCCCGTGGAGCGCCTTGGGCAAGCACGTTTCCAAAGGTCGGGTGCGCTTCCGCGGGGGTGCGGTTCATAGGTGTTCCGCAAGACAAGTATAAAGTATAAAAGTATACCTGTCCTAGTTTTATCTAAGATTTTTTTAGCCCAATTAATTGATACATTTTTTACTAAAAAAATAATGATAAAAGTGTGAATATTTTCAAAATTTTATCCTTGTTTTTTTTTTTTCTTTGAATAGTCGGGTTATGAGTCCCAATGTTATACGATAGCTTTGGTTCATATAATCTCTCTAGCTGTAACTTAAAGGATCCATATAGACTGTACCTATTTTGCGACGATTGTATATCAGACAGCATGTGGGCGAAATCTATATCTATACAAGAGGAAATATGTATATGTATATATAAAGATATGTTGCCTATGGACTCCGAAACCGCTCGACAGATTGTAATGAATCTTTCAGACAATATTTCAGCATTATGGAAGTATGCTGCAAATCTGTTCAAATGGCTCTGAACCAGAGGGCGTATAATAGTTAAAAATCTGAAAATAAATCTATTTGATCTATTTTTATTGGTTGCTAAGAAACTAACAAATTCAATGAAAAAATTGTAATTTTAGGGATTCCAGCGATTTCTTATGTATAAGGTGATCGTGACAGCGAGTGAGCGTAGGGAAAGAGCTTAATTAACCTACCTATAAAATAAATTCAATCACGGGCGAAGCCGAGACGGGAAACATCTAGTCTCTTTTATAAAAATGAAAATGTACACTCCATAGCCTAATAAATAAATATACATTATAATTTTTTATATAAATAAAATCGAAGTTAAATATCACGTAATGGGTTTGCGTTTTATAACCATTGGAAGTATTTTTATTAAGGGTCAACAATATTTATTCTGGTTACGTGATAGCCGTACCTTATGTGTATGACGCGCTCCTATAAATCTTTCCGTCGTAGGTTTGAAAGTAATATTTTTAAATGCCACATCGCACTTTTACTTAACGAAAGTGAATAATAAACCTATTTTTATGCTGAAAATATTTAGTAGGCTATAAAAAGCTATGTATTAGTCAAGCATGTTTTTGTCCTCCTTTTTTCTTGGCTTGTGTGCATCATGTAGGTAAAAATCGCGCAAATAGAAAGGCACTGTCCCGTAGATGAGCAGAATCGCATTTTAATTCAAATAGGCCCCTAGAGCTACGCCCCACGCAGGCTTTCAAAGTTTCAACGTTAATCTTATGGAATAAAGGTAACTGAATCATCAGACAGATGTTGTAATAAAAAGTAGCCTACTTGCAAATCAGAAAGAACACATATTTCAGTTTCGAAATGTTTTTTTTCAATGAATTGGGCCCCGAGATTAATTGAAATCTTTATCTAAATTCAACAAGTTTTTCCTCTAGTTACTTGTAAATATATCGACGTTTCAGTTTTTTAAATCAATTTGTTCCATATTTTTGTAGCGTTAGTCTGTTCAAGATGCAATAAAATTGCAAGAGGCTCGGTGATTTGAACAATTATTACCGGTATGTAAAAATCCTTTTACATCGTATTATTGTAACCTAGTACAATTTATTTTCTCCATCGATGTAACTAAAGCTAAGTCCTCCGGTATTTATTTAATAACAGTTTGGGATTTCAAAGTGCAAAGAAATCTCGCTAACTATTCGTTGTTTTAAATAGTTTAAATTCAATTTAATCAATGACTTCAAAAGACTATTTCTCTTTGAATGTAGTAAAACTCTTTCTTGGAAATTCTAACTGAAACTCATAATAAGTTCAAACTAAACGACTGTACTATAAAGAATTAACAGATATATTTTATTAGACATGCGAAAATAAGTCAGTTGGATAATTCATTGATATAACTTAATGTTATTAAAACTAGTAAGCCCTTTTTAAAATGAGGTCAACTTTTCACTTCAGTAAAAAATAATTTTGACTTGATCGGAAGCTTATTTTTTTCATTTTAATGAAATAAATTCCATGTTTTACATTTTTTCAAAGACATTAATATCAAGAAAATTATATCTTTTATGCAATTATTAAGAAAATAAATATTCGTATGTATTATCTATGTACGTCCCTATTACTATGGTACATTATCTATCAAAACCATATTACCGTAGACCGGGGTGAAGATGAACAGTGGGAGATGAACAAAACGGAAAAAATGTTTATTAAAATTTTTTTATAAGAAAACATGAAAAACGAAATAAATAAAAAATATTATTGAAATCTGCATTTATTTATCTACATAAAACACATACCATTACACTCATAAACTAGTTTGGGTGTTTATAAAAAATGTTTAAAGAAACAGACTTTTTTGGCAAGAAAAAATATGTCTTCCTAAATCCATGGATACAGATTTTGTATTTACGAATATAAGGGTTTATTTTTAATTTTCATTAGCCTCAATAGGTTGCAATAACAGTTTTGTGTTACTTTTAACCATAAAATAGCTTAATTATTTTATTTTATTTTTTTTTTTGTGATAACTTGTCAAATTGTGCGGAAAACGGGGTGAATATGAACCGCGCATCAGTTAGGGGGTGTATTATAATGTCTTGTCCCATGTTTTTCCTAAATAATAATTTTTGGTTCTAAAATTTGTTAATTTATTTCAAGGTTATGAACAATAGTAGAATTTGTTTTTTAACCCTTTAAAATTACCTACCCATAAGTACATCATGACAAGAACATACAAAAGAAGCATCGTTGCAAAAGCGATCAAGCAATATTCACAAGAAACATTGCAGAAGGCAGCAGAAGAAATAAAAAATGACCAAATTACTCTGAATCAAGTTCATAAAAAATATAATATTCCAAAAGGAACTTTTTGCTTATCGCAAGCATATTTGCGTTTTTGCAGAAAATTGCCTCTCGGCAGTCAAAAATTCATACAAAATTTATTTTTTGATTGAAAATGTGATAAACACCATTTTTTTAAAACTAGATTAAACACAATTTTTTTTGGAATATTCAAATGCAGTAAAATGATAAGGTACAATAAAAAAACCAAATAAAAAAGGTTGTAAGAAATTGTTTAAAATAAAAAATTGAAAAAAAATTGGTAGAAAATCTTTTTTAACCTAAACATAACACTATATGTTCAGTTTTTTTTTTAGGTCTTTTCAGATATGGGGTGAAAATGAACATAGGAGCAAAAATGCATGCAGTGTAATGCAAAATATATAGTGTGTTCATCTTGACCCCAAACCCGGGGTAAACATGAACTGGTAATTTTTATTATTTTTTTTAAAGAGTTTTTGTATTTAATTTTTTTAAACCTACATAATCATATTGCCATAAATCTCTTTGTAAAACAACAAATGAATTATTTTGATATCTTATTTAATAAGAAAGTTAATCGAGAAAAACCAAAAAAAGTGTTCATCTTCACCCCGGTTTACGGTATGTATTTTCAATTCTGTCTATATTCATTAATTATGGGCTACAACAAAAACAATCAGCCACTATACAATCTATAGATATCACTTTACGAAACTGATAGCAATTAGAAGTGGGACATAAAGCCAGGCAATCTTCATGATGATCCACTATACGATACCCTCTCTAAAACACGTTTTAGTGTCAGTTCTATATAATTCAAGTACCGTACTAGCATTCTAAATATGCACAGCGTATTATTTCATCCCAAACCTATACATTAAAATAATTATATGTTTTACTTTTTATTTTTGAGTCTGTTTGGACTACGAAAATTGCACAAATAGCTGCCGACAAAGTTTTTATATAGTTTAATTTTGTTTGAACATGTTGATAATATTTGCAAGCGTGGCGTAAAATCACAAACGTGTGCATTGCAGAATATTTACGAATAAAACATAAGTAATACTAAACAATAAAATAAAATTGACGAAAAATTGCTAGGAATTGAGGGAAGAATGCATAGAAAGCTTTGAAGTCCGTGGAATGCGTGGGCCACATGGTAAATTGACATGAGTTGCTTACAAATCAGAGATACGCCAGTTGTTTTCTTTTAAACAAACTACCGAAACGCTCCGGACCTGTTATTGGTTATTGGTACATTCCATTCTTGCCTTTATTGCTTCTTAGAAAATGTAAAACAAACTCAGCGATTTTTAAAAATAAAGAAACCAAATAGTCTAGTGTGGAATGTTATGATTTACCATTCGTAATGCGGAGAAGACGACTGAAAGAATTTCTAAAGAACGCAATAAGAATATGTTTGTATTTTTCAGAAAAAGCTATATGGTGCTTCCGTTATGTTATTATATATTTGGTCTAATTGGCTACTATATTAAACCTCGATTTTTACAGTCGTTTATTGAATCTTGTAATTTTTTTTAGCAATTTCATCGTGATAACTGGGGAAAAAATCATAGCTCTTTTTTTACAACATAGATCCGATTTATTGAGCTTAACATGTTGAGATGAACCAATGATAAATAAAATTTAATTGCTGTCAGTGTGATTGATTGATGACCGACTCTCGCACTCGATTGACTCGGTTTTTGCAATGTCCAATAGAGGAGTCAATGAATGTCAATAGCCGGCCAGCCCTCTATCACCCGGGCTCTATCGGTCGGTCGGTCGGAAAATCCCCCACCTGAGCCGACTGGCTCCTATTCATCCTTTTAGCTGATTGGGGGTTTTGCACACACCCTTTGACCAGTGACATCGAATCACATCGATTTAGCGTCTGACTAAGATTTCGTCGGAACCGGACGATCAAGGGGCGTTTTGTGTGCTTTGGCAACTTAATATTGGCCTTTTGGATTAAATTCCACTCTACTGTTTGGTGGTTGTATGATTTTTTACCAATTACAAGTACTTCTTGTCAAAGGGTAGGTTCCCTGTTGATCTGTTGAATATTGCGACGACTTTGGGATTTAAATGAGGGTTTTATTTTAATTTCACTTTGGTTTCATGCATAGTTACCTTGGCTTAAACTGGTATAAATGATTGATGAATTAAAAGCATTAGATTTCATTATCAAAGTGAATTTTTAACCGAAAGTAAATCATGGTGGTTTATATGTATTTATGTTAAAGATGATACAAGCAATTACACATTTAATAAATGTTATTGATAGTATTCATAAACGTCATTAACAACGAGTTAAATTCACCTTATATATGTTATTTGAATTTGAAAAAGAACTTACCTAATTTTATATGTATTGTGAAAAGTATGTTCTAGGGTATATGTAGTCTATCTTTTTATATGTGCTGTAAAAATCCCTCTATTGACACTTTCTTGTGGATTGTATAAAATTGCAGTAATGAGTGGTTAAACGTTTTAATATTTTACTTATTTCGAGTGTGATTTGGTAAAATTAAACCGTGCTTATTAAAAGACATTATTCGGTGTAATGAAACTTATATTTTTAAATTTAATAATAGAGGATACATTTTTATGAAATGGTGTCTATATTTTAGGCAAGTATGAATGAAAGATAAGTGATGACCATGACCCTTGTTTGTATTTTGATAGTCAGGAAGGAGTTGGCGAGTATTTAACCGTAGTAATTTTGAAAGTCCTCGCTATTTTACCATTTGCAAGCTCTTTAAATCCCGAATAGTATAGTAGGAAACCCCTTGATCAAGAGACTCAAGACAGTTAAATGAACCTACTCAGTATGGCTAAAAAATATATTTAAGAAAGTGTGAATAGCTCGTCCTCATTTGTTGACTACAGTACTACTATGATTTATTTATGAATTGTACCGAGCCATAATTCTGCTGCTGTCATCCTTACTATCCAATTGACGTCATAGAGTGACTAGACCTAAATCATTAAAGTTCAGGAAGAGAATCAGGAAATTAAAGTTTATTCCTTTGCATCGATTGAAAAAATAAAAATAAACCATCACTTTGTTTAACTTATGGACAGTAAACTGTACATATTTAAAAACAATATTATTTAAAACATTATGTATTATATTATTTAAAACAATTATTGCTGTATATTATTTAAAACATTGCAGACCTATAAAAACCATAACATAAAAACAGTTTCTCACGATATACTTTTTACTCAACTGGTTGTCTTCTATTCAGGATGGAAGTGAAATTAGATTATTTAGGCAGCATTGATTAAGCGAATAAACTTTACAGTTTAATTAATATAATTTAATTATTGAACAAAGATATTTGAATAGTAAGGCGTAAGAAGAGTTTATAATTATAATTTGTAAAAAAAATAGATTCTTTGAAAAAATGATCTAATAATATATATACCAGCTATAATATTATTGTGATTATAATGGTTTAACTGTAGTAAAAACATTTGTTTACTAAAGTTGATTAATTCATTTTACTACAATTAATAATTATATTTCTAATGCATGGCAAAATCGTCTCTTGAAGTGTTTCATTTGTTAATGATCAAATATAACCAATGACAAATTTAAACATACTATTTAGTTTAAGAACGCAATATTCCTAATTAATGGATACGTTAAACTAACTAGAGTAATTTATTTTCAAGCAGTTCCCTCGCCAGTTACTGTGGGTCAACGTAATTTGTAAATGGTGAATATTTTAAACTCTATACAACTTAAAAAATTCTATAATTAATAAAAAAGAGTATAAACATTTTATGAAATCTATACTTATTTAATACGCTAAGGGTTTTTTTTTGTCTTGAGAACTCCTCCTACAATTTTCAACCAATTTTCAAGTTTTTGGTGACATTGGATAGGGCTTGGTCTGTAGTTGTTTCCGCCAAAAATTGATGAGAATCGACTGTAAATAAAGGCGCTATCCACCATTGAAATCTCAACGTTTCCCATTTAAATAACATTGGGATTGAATAAAACATTTTAAACATATGTTAATAATCAGCTGTACGTACGTGTAGTTTTGGTGATTAAAGAGATTTACAATATTGGATTTTTCGGATGTCATTGATTTAGAGCTAAAAGCAACTTTTGTATTGTATTAAAATAAATTGCTCGATTTCGAGCAACACGTATACTACTACATCTTTAATACGGGATTTTTTAACCCTCTGCGTCTGTAAAATAACGTAACCTATAGATAAATAATGGAAAATAATACGGTAGATAAAAAAAGGCAAGGACAGACTGACAGCCTGAAAACCGAATGCAATGCTACACAAGTTACATTCCACACACCTCCCACTACATTCGTACACCTTTATATTAAAAACTGTACAACTGTATCTCGTTGTTGCCATAAAACGCTCGCTCAGTAAAACATAAATGGCCTACAATGTCGTATATAGGAAGCTTAAACATTACTGGTCGGGGCTCTTTATGATTTCCTAAAGAAGATATAATGTGCCTTTAATCCAGGATGTATCGTAGTTTATTGGCGGGTTTATTCTTCGATAAAATTCTTACTACAAATAGGGAATTAAAAACAAAATGTCGGTAAAATTTACATGCCGGTGGAATGGGGCCATTTAAAAAGTTTTCTGCAGTTTAGAAGGCAGATTTAATCGAAGTTTCACCCTCCTGCGTATACTGTATGGATATTAGCTCTGGCTTAGTAATTAAAATTTAGAAATAGGGCGTGTTAATAATGATTTTGTTTGGTTTCATGATAAATAATTAATAATCCTAACAGCTGAGTTAGCTGTTTATTTATTTACTTGTTTACTTGTTGCTCAAAATTAAGCAATTTATCTTGATACAATACAGAAGTTACACTTAAGTTCTAAATCAAAGACATCAGACCAATCCAATATTGTGAATATCAGTAATCACCAAAAACTAAAAGTATTTACAGCTGTACAATAACAGATCTTTTAATGCTCAAACCAATCCCAATGTTATTGTAATGGGAAAATTTAATTTGAGCATAGTTCTCTTATTTTAAGGCCGATTTTCATGAATATTTGGCGGAAAAGATTACAGACCAAGCCCTATCCAACGACACCAAAAACTTGAAAAAAGGTTGAAAATTGTAGGAGTTCTCAACACAAAAAAAACCTAAGCGTATTTAAGTATAGATAGTCTTTCAACGGTTCAACCCTTTTCAGGTTATCAATTTTGTCTGAAACAAAGCTACTCCTCATCTGATTCATCCCACTCACCTCCAGTCATATTCACTTTAAAACACGTACCGTACTATAGTGTGTCGGTGTCTCAAGAAATATGTCAATTTGTCAAATATTTACAAGACTTGAATTTGACTCATAAATGTTTGTATAAAAATATGTCCTGTGGTACTCTCGAGGCATTTTTTTTACCTCCGTGCAGTTGAATTCCGTGCATTAATTTAAATTAGCGCGGCATCGTTAGGTATTCAAACCGGCAAGATTCAGACCTGGATCGGAAACGCGACAGTTGTAACTCCAACATTCAACAAACTCCCATACAATTCCACCTCCGAGTTTCCTCCCAGTTACATAGTTAGCAAGTCTCTAACTTTTTTAATATGCAAGTAAAAAGCTCAACTTGCCGCCATTATAGTCTTTCTTACAATGGCCGTAACATTTATTATTACCGGAGTCGGTTAACATTTTACCGCGCCAGTTTTAAAATATTTGAAACTTTGTGTTCTCATTTTAACAGTGTTTCAAAGGTCGTTGGTTACGTTGTCTGGTGTAATACGACGATTTAATATCTTATTAACGCGACTCGTGTTTTTATTACAACTAGCATCCATGTTGCTCGAAATCGAGCAGTTTAATTTATATTGATAAAACAATTAAAATTCACAACTTTTGCCTTACTGTTTAGGCTACACAGTTCGTTAACGAGTGGTTCCTCCATGATTTAACATCCCTAACCATTTTGTTATGAATAGATAGATGCTCTCGGAGGTGTGCTGTGTTTAAACAGATATTCATTACAACTGTTAAACTTGAAAATCAATTAATTTGCTCAGCTGTAATTTGATTAAAATAAATGTTAATCGAATGCTGAAATAACGGATTTGAACAGGTCTTTCCTGTTTTCATGTATATTTTCCAATTTACTTTGCAAACAACTTTACGCCGATCTCTTACCAATCACAACGAAAATTATAAAACTGGTTGGAAAAAGTATAAAAATTACTCAAAGGTATTGAGAAATAATGTGCATTTAATAGTACTAGTGTACTTGTTGCTCGATATCGAGCAATTTAGTTCGGGTAAGTTTGGTTTTTTACGCTTTTAATCAGTTCGTTAACCAACTGTGTATACTCCAGTGTATACTCTGTGTATACTCCAAGCATAACCTCTTTGGGATGAATAGACAGACGCTCTCACTGGTGTAATAAATACTGTGTTTACTCGTTACAGCTATTAATTTGAAAATCATTCAAATTTCCTCATCGATGTTAATCAAATTGGGAAATTTAGAACTTTTAAAGGCTTTTCTAGGGCCCTACCGTTTGGATTAATATTTTAAAATTTGCTTTAGAGAAAACTTCTTTCTGATCCCTATTCAATGACAAAAAAACCATTAAAATTGGCTGAAATATGTAGGAGGAGTTTCTTGTACAAAAAACCGAGTCCTGTATCAAATATTAACTAGTGCACGTGTTGATCGACATCGAGCAATTTATTTTGATACAATACAAAAGTTACGTTTAGTTCTAAGACAATGAAATACGACCATTCCAATATTGTGAATATCGGTGATCACCAAAAACTACAGCTGTACGTTAACAGATATTAAAAAATGCTCAAAACAATCTAAATGTTATTCTAATATGAAATTTTAAAATTTAATTTGTGGTTAGCGCCTTTATATTAAGCCCGATTCTCATCAATATTTGGCAGAAACAACTACAGACCAACCCCTATCCTATGACACCAAAAACTTAAAAATCGGTTGAGAATTGTAGGAGGAGTTCTCTCCACAAAAAAAAAAAAAAACCCTAGCGTATTAAATAAGTTTGAAAAGTTCCCTTCAATGTAAAATACCTTAAATAAAATTGAAGGACATTTTTCCTCTTAAAAAGTGCACCGCAAAAATCCAGGAGATACTTTTGATATAGGTTGTTGTTGTTATTGGTGGATAAGGAGACTCCGGCCGAACCGTTGAGCACGTACTGCCTCTAATGGGCATTTTGAACAGGCCCCTGAAGGATGGGATATTGAAGGAAGAGAAAGGTGAGGCACGGACAGACTGTCCTCTCATGTTCCAGCTAGGGGTTTCTATGCCCGTCGTACTACTCTCCCCCTGCTGTCTTGGACATATGTTCCATGGCTAGGGGTTTCCATGCCCAGAGCATTTCTACTCACCCCCTGCCGTCTACATATATTCCAGCTAGGGATTAACCATGCAGTTCGCATTAACCCCCGCTGTCTTGAACATGAATGGGGTTGAAGGAAGGGAAATTGTCATAGTGGACAGCCAAAAGATTTACCACAGTGTTATGACAACTTCGTTTGCTGTACCCAATGTCAACTTCGCAACTAGTATAAACTAGTTTTAAAGTGTCCTGGGACTTGATATAGGTTAATACAGATATTTTGTAAATATGTAATTTATCCTAGAGGATCTTTTAGAATCTTTTAAACATTTTTGTTTATAACTGTTTGGTATAATCATTGCTTACGCTCAGGCTTTCCCCTGACAAACGCAGTAACGACAATCAAATCAAAGACATTTAGATGTTACAATAATTTTAATCATGTTGCCATATACGTAGATGAATTAGAAACTTCCCGGTGATGAAACGTTTCATTACCAAGATAACATCATCAATAGTTAGCCACATCCTGCTATGAGCGTCCAATAGATAAAGAATTTTCCTGGGGAAATGGTAAATTTAAAGTTACCTTTGGGAAAACCATGCATTGTCCTCTCATCTTCTCAACAAATGTGTTTTTATGTCTTGCATCTTTTAAGTGTGTTGGTGTTTATCAATCAAATTTGCTCGCGTGAATTTCAGAGCAATGTTTAAATCCCGGTTCTGGACTAAACTTAATCAAATGTTTCGTGAAACGGGCTATACATTTTTTTATGTTGTTCACATTGAAAACGTAATTTTGTTTTGCAATATAATTACTTTCTTCGGCGGCGGCGCCGGCGATCAGGCAGTGTGAGTTAGTATCCGGACACGGCCCGGTCGCCCGCCCCGCCCTCATGTCCTTGGCGTCCGTGTCCGTCGTGGCCTTGGCGACGACCGACTTCCCGGTGCCATAACGGTTTTAAGTTCATAACTTACTATGGATTTGAAATATATCGCTTTTAATAAATAATTAATTAAATTGGTTGAAAGCCCGGACCGCTTTAGACATACCATACACCGGCGAGCATGTTCGCCCGTATATTGGGAGGAGTAGGGGACTTTAAAGGGTGACTTAAGAGTCATCTTCACCCCTGTGCCAGTAGCCCATTGTTGCGCAGTCGGCAATGTTAACCATACGGCCTTTTAATGCAAAACATGTTATTTTATTCCCCTGTTTCGGACGCCGTTTTTTCAACAGATTTTCTTTAACTTGGTAAGTGTTTAGTTGAATTGTTGCGTCAGGCCCTCATACCTTGAAAGTTTGAAAATTTAAAAACTATTACTAAGGAAAATCGAGTTACTTTGCAATGTCACAGAGAGTAATATTTGTGAAATTTTCAAAATTTCGTGGAATGAGGGGCCTAATGACAACAATTCAACTAAAAACTTACCAATTTTAAAGAAAATTGGTTGAAAAACAGCTTCCGAAACAGGGGAATACATTACCATGTTTTGCATTAAAAGCCGTATGGTTAACATTGCCGGCTGCGCAACAATGGGCTACTGGCACAGGGGTGAAGATGACTCTTCTTAAAGTGTAGGGCGATGTGACTAATTTGAGGAGTCGGCTTAAAAAGGTGTCCTACTATCGACTTCAAGTCAATCGTAGGAATAAATCCATTTAAAAAGTGATATATTTAGTTGGAGGCCTATACTAAGGAGTTATAATTATGTAATTTGTTTGCATTAAAGACAAAAATATAGTTTTCCTAATCAAAGCGGATATGTGAACCAGAGCAGGTCATTGAAAGGAAACAGCTAAACAAAATCATAATTTGAAGCCATTACACGTAACCGTCTAGTCATTTCATCAGCCTTGTTTATTTTGCACTGATTATGTTATGCATTTAGTTAATTATAATATCAAGTGTGTAATTTACAATATTAAACGACTACGCAGCTTTATTTATTTTTGCAGTTTTAAATAATGTGTCTTAATTTACTGTCTCGCGAAAGTTAAAATCCCGTATAAAGTTTTCAAGTAATCTATATAGGTCTATTGTTAAAATTGGCTACATTTTAATTTAAAGATTGTGAGATAAAATTTGCCAACATAATTGAATTCACAGTCGTCAGCCATGACAGTCCATCATTTGCGGATGACGCGGAGGCGAGTCAGTGACGAATTGGCCGCGTCAAGGCGCTGGCTTGATCGATACTTAATCTGTAACTCCCATTGTTCTAGTCTTCGCATTTCAGAAGAGAGGCTGCTTGTTATTGTCTTTCTAGACCATTAACTCAAAATCCTTTCCTCCATCCCGCCAAAGCCCTTCCCTCAGGTCCGGATTACTGTTATTCCCTTTCGTCGTTAAAGCCCAACTAATGGTCTGTTTTTCATCGTGTTTTTTTTATCAAGGAGTTTGCAAGAGCTTTTTATTACTTTTTCAACTCTGTTCTCGAGTTTGATTATTGGTTACTTATTTCTAATCAGGTAATTCGGTTTATTTGATTTGAAAACACACTATTAAAGTGTATTAAGCGTTCATAGGAGTAAGTAAAGTGTAAAATCCGGTGCTTACTCTTTGGCACATATGACTGGCAGCAAAATTCTTAACCCTCAATTAACGATGTGTGTGTGTGTTGAATTATTCATTTTGTTGCACACTTTGCTTTTGACGTAACAAGTACTACATACGTTTTAATGTCGAACCTTTCATAATCGTCATATTGATAGAATTCTGTGAAATCACGATTGTTTGGTTTTCAAATAGAAAAAATCTACTTTCCCCCGTTCATATTAAGGGAAGACACTGCTTGATCCTTATCCACCTCAATCCAATCGTGTCTCTGTGATCAACACATGCTGTGCTCGGCCGAGATGAGTTACCGGATGGCGGATATGTGGAGGACCCCGTCATATCGGCGGTCAACGCATGCTTTGCTTGGCCGAGATGGGTTACTGGATGGCGGATATGTGGAGGACCCGTCATATCGGCGGCCAACACATGCTGTGCTCGGCCGAGATGGGTTATCGGATGGCGGATATGTGGAGGACCCGTCATATGGGCGGCCAACTCATGCTTTGCTTGGCCGAGTTGGGTTACCGGATGGCGGATATGTGGAAGACCCGTCATATGGGCGGCCAACACATGCTGTGCTCGGCCGAGATGGGTTACCGGATGGCGGATATGTGGAGACCCGTCATATAGGCGGCCAACACATGCTGTGCTCGGCCAAGATGGGTTACCGGATGGCGGATATGTGGAGGACCCGTCATATAGGCGGCAAACACATGCTGTGCTCGGCCGAGTTGGGTTACCGGATGGCGGATATGTGGAGGACCCGTCATATAGGCGGCCACACATGCTGTGCTCGGCCGAGATGGGTTACCGGATGGCGGATATGTGGAGGACCCGTCATACTCGGTGGCAAACACATGCTTGTGCTCGGCCGAGATGGGTTTCCGGATGGCGGATATGTGGAGGACCCGTCATATCGGCGGCCAACACATGCTGTGCTCGGCCGAGTTGGGTTACCGGATGGCGGATATGTGGAGGGCCCGTCATATGGCGGTCAACACTTTCTGTGCTCGGGCCGAGATGGGTTACCGGATGGCGATATGTGGAGGACCCGTCATATCGGCGGCAAACACATGCTGTGCTCGGCCGAGATGTCTTACCGGATGACGGATATGTGGAGGACCCGTCATATCGGTGGCAAACACATGCTGTGCTCGGCCGAGATGGGTTACCAGATGGCGGATATGTGGAGGACCCGTCATATCGGTGGCAAACACATGCTGTGCTCTGCCGAGTTGGGTTACTCGATGGCGAATATGTGGGGACCGTCATATCGGTGGCAAACACATGCTGTGCTCTGCCGAGTTGGGTTACTCGATGGCGAATATGTGGAGGACCCGTTCCATATCGGTGGCAAACACATGCTGTGCTCTGCCGAGTTGGGTTACTCGATGGCGGATATGTGGAGGACCCGTCATATCGGTGGCAAACACATGCTGTGCTCTG
>CM061532.1:79215484-79395486 GCA_030545055.2 Neoaliturus tenellus
GTTTGTATAACAGTTATCATCAATACAAATTTTCCTGTCACTCTTTTACGCTTGTCCAACCACCTCCGATTTTTGGACCCAGACTTTACTACATGGCCTGTATGCCATTAAACAATGTTATTAAATTGTGAATGCCTCACTAAAGCTATACGAATACAGGATATATGCCAAATACAGGATATATGCCGTATGTTTAATGTGAAAATGAGAGGGGAGGCTAGGCCTCTCTCTAATTTTCAATATCACTCAAAATTAAAACAATCATTTTACAACGAGCCTAATTAATTGCTAAATTTCGCACTAGAACGTAAAAAAATATAAAAGTGAATCGTTGGTAAAAACAGAGATGAGAAAAGCGATGGACGGCGGAAAAACACACCCGACAAGGTACAAATTGGTGGCCGGAATTGGCGGGGAGGACTTACTGGAGGCCAATAATCCACTGTAATTGGGGGGATAATGGACAGAAACCGAGCGTCGGAATTGGCATTTCAATTCAGTTCTTGTCTCCGCCGCCGCCGCGCCACCATCGCATCCCCGGATGACAAGTGAGGGTAATTGCTGTACGGCGAGAACGTCACTCGCCGGAACATCTGTTCCACCCTGTCAATTAACTTTATTATTCCCGCCCGAAAATGAAAACGCTGTATCGCGTTTCTTCATTAATGCCTCGCCATTTCCCTCCGTAAAACCCGAGAGGGCGTTTTAAGTTAATACCGAGTTTGCCATCTTGTTACGGGACAGCTCATCGCTGGAAATCATGTTTTAAAAGCTTTGGTAATTTTTATGCGACGTAAGCGATTTTAATCATCCCTTTTTGTGTGTTTACAATGGTTGAAATAAATGATCCTGTAAAATGAATCAGCTGCTATTTGTTGGTAACAAACACTTCATCTGATGCATCACACTCACCCTTCAGTCATACCATAGAAACACTAAACAGGGACCACACGTAGCCTACAATCACTTTAAAATACACACCATACATAGGTGTTCCGCAAGACAAGTATAAAGTATAAAAGTATACCTGTCCTAGTTTTATCTAAGATTTTTTTAGCCCAATTAATTGATACATTTTTTACTAAAAAAATAATGATAAAAGTGTGAATATTTTTAAAATTTTATCCTTGTTTTTTTTTTTTTCTTTGAATAGTCGGGTTATGAGTCCCAATGTTATACGATAGCTTTGGTTCATATAATCTCTCTAGCTGTAACTTAAAGGATCCATATAGACTGTACCTATTTTGCGACGATTGTATACCAGACAGCATGTGGGCGAAATCTATATCTATACAAGAGGAAATATGTATATGTATATATAAAGATATGTTGCCTATGGACTCCGAAACCGCTCGACAGATTGTAATGAATCTTTCAGACAATATTTCAGCATTATGGAAGTATGCTGCAAATCTGTTCAAATGGCTCTGAACCAGAGGGCGTATAATAGTTAAAAATCTGAAAATAAATCTATTTGATCTATTTTTATTGGTTGCTAAGAAACTAACAAATTCAATGAAAAAATTGTAATTTTAGGGATTCCAGCGATTTCTTATGTATAAGGTGATCGTGACAGCGAGTGAGCGTAGGGAAAGAGCTTAATTAACCTACCTATAAAATAAATTCAATCACGGGCGAAGCCGAGACGGGAAACATCTAGTCTCTTTTATAAAAATGAAAATGTACACTCCATAGCCTAATAAATAAATATACATTATAATTTTTTATATAAATAAAATCGAAGTTAAATATCACGTAATGGGTTTGCGTTTTATAACCATTGGAAGTATTTTATTAAGGGTCAACAATATTTATTCTGGTTACGTGATAGCCGTACCTTATGTGTATGACGCGCTCCTATAAATCTTTCCGTCGTAGGTTCGAAAGTAATATTTTTAAATGCCACATCCCACTTTTACTTGGCGAAAGTGAATAATAAACCTATTTTTATGCTGAAAATATTTAGTAGGCTATAAAAAGCTATGTATTAGTCAAGCATGTTTTTGTCCTCCTTTTTTCTTGGCTTGTGTGCATCATGTAGGTAAAAATCGCGCAAATAGAAAGGCACTGTCCCGTAGATGAGCAGAATCGCATTTTAATTCAAATAGGCCCCTAGAGCTACGCCCCACGCAGGCTTTCAAAGTTTCAACGTTAATCTTATGGAATAAAGGTAACTGAATCATCAGACAGATGTTGTAATAAAAAGTAGCCTACTTGCAAATCAGAAAGAACACATATTTCAGTTTCGAAATGTTTTTTTTCAATGAATTGGGCCCCGAGATTAATTGAAATCTTTATCTAAATTCAACAAGTTTTTCCTCTAGTTACTTGTAAATATATCGACGTTTCAGTTTTTTAAATCAATTTGTTCCATATTTTTGTAGCGTTAGTCTGTTCAAGATGCAATAAAATTGCAAGAGGCTCGGTGATTTGAACAATTATTACCGGTATGTAAAAATCCTTTTACATCGTATTATTGTAACCTAGTACAATTTATTTTCTCCATCGATGTAACTAAAGCTAAGTCCTCCGGTATTTATTTAATAACAGTTTGGGATTTCAAAGTGCAAAGAAATCTCGCTAACTATTCGTTGTTTTAAATAGTTTAAATTCAATTTAATCAATGACTTCAAAAGACTATTTCTCTTTGAATGTAGTAAAACTCTTTCTTGGAAATTCTAACTGAAACTCATAATAAGTTCAAACTAAACGACTGTACTATAAAGAATTAACAGATATATTTTATTAGACATGCGAAAATAATTCAGTTGGATAATTCATTGATATAACTTAATGTTATTAAAACTAGTAAGCCCTTTTAAAATGAGGTCAACTTTTCACGTCAGTAAAAAATAATTTTGACTTGATCGGAAGCTTATTTTTTTCATTTTAATGAAATAAATTCCATGTTTTACATTTTTTCAAAGACATTAATATCAAGAAAATTATATCTTTTATGCAATTATTAAGAAAATAAATATTCGTATGTATTATCTATGTACGTCCCTATTACTATGGTACATTATCTATCAAAACCATATTACCGTAGACCGGGGTGAAGATGAACAGTGGGAGATGAACAAAACGGAAAAAATGTTTATTAAAATTTTTTTATAAGAAAACATGAAAAACGAAATAAATAAAAAATATTATTGAAATCTGCATTTATTTATCTACATAAAACACATACCATTACACTCATAAACTAGTTTGGGTGTTTATAAAAAATGTTTAAAGAAACAGACTTTTTTGGCAAGAAAAAATATGTCTTCCTAAATCCATGGATACAGATTTTGTATTTACGAATATAAGGGTTTATTTTTAATTTTCATTAGCCTCAATAGGTTGCAATAACAGTTTTGTGTTACTTTTAACCATAAAATAGCTTAATTATTTTTTTTTTTTTTTTTTGTGATAACTTGTCAAATTGTGCGGAAAACGGGGTGAATATGAACCGCGCATCAGTTAGGGGGTGTATTATAATGTCTTGTCCCATGTTTTTCCTAAATAATAATTTTTGGTTCTAAAATTTGTTAATTTATTTCAAGGTTATGAACAATAGTAGAATTTGTTTTTTAACCCTTTAAAATTACCTACCCATAAGTACATCATGACAAGAACATACAAAAGAAGCATCGTTGCAAAAGCGATCAAGCAATATTCACAAGAAACATTGCAGAAGGCAGCAGAAGAAATAAAAAATGGCCAAATTACTCTGAATCAAGTTCATAAAAAATATAATATTCCAAAAGGAACTTTTTGCTTATCGCAAGCATATTTGCGTTTTTGTAGAAAATTGCCTCTCGGCAGTCAAAAATTCATACAAAATTTATTTTTTGATTGAAAATGTGATAAACACCATTTTTTTTAAACTAGATTAAACACAATTTTTTTTGGAATATTCAAATGCAGTAAAATGATAAGGTACAATAAAAAAACCAAATAAAAAAGGTTGTAAGAAATTGTTTAAAATAAAAAATTGAAAAAAAATTGGTAGAAAATCTTTTTTAACCTAAACATAACACTATATGTTCAGTTTTTTTAGGTCTTTTCAGATATGGGGTGAAAATGAACATAGGAGCAAAAATGCATGCAGTGTAATGCAAAATATATAGTGTGTTCATCTTGACCCCAAACCCGGGGTAAACATGAACTGGTAATTTTTATTATTTTTTTTAAAGAGTTTTTGTATTTCATTTTTTTAAACCTACATAATCATATTGCCATAAATCTCTTTGTAAAACAACAAATGAATTATTTTGATATCTTATTTAATAAGAAAGTTAATCGAGAAAAACCAAAAAAAGTGTTCATCTTCACCCCGGTTTACGGTATGTATTTTCAATTCTGTCTATATTCATTAATTATGGGCTACAACAAAAACAATCAGCCACTATACAATCTATAGATATCACTTTACGAAACTGATAGCAATTAGAAGTGGGACATAAAGCCAGGCAATCTTCATGATGATCCACTATACGATACCCTCTCTAAAACACGTTTTAGTGTCAGTTCTATATAATTCAAGTACCGTACTAGCATTCTAAATATGCACAGCGTATTATTTCATCCCAAACCTATACATTAAAATAATTATATGTTTTACTTTTTATTTTTGAGTCTGTTTGGACTACGAAAATTGCACAAATAGCTGCCGACAAAGTTTTTATATAGTTTAATTTTGTTTGAACATGTTGATAATATTTGCAAGCGTGGCGTAAAATCACAAACGTGTGCATTGCAGAATATTTACGAATAAAAAATAAGTAATACTAAACAATAAAATAAAATTGACGAAAAATTGCTAGGAATTGAGGGAAGAATGCATAGAAAGCTTTGAAGTCCGTGGAATGCGTGGGCCACATGGTAAATTGACATGAGTTGCTTACAAATCAGAGATACGCCAGTTGTTTTCTTTTAAACAAACTACTGAAACGCTCCGGACCTGTTATTGGTTATTGGTACATTCCATTCTTGCCTTTATTGCTTCTTAGAAAATGTAAAACAAACTCAGCGATTTTTAAAAATAAAGAAACCAAATAGTCTAGTGTGGAATGTTATGATTTACCATTCGTAATGCGGAGAAGACGACTGAAAGAATTTCTAAAGAACGCAATAAGAATATGTTTGTATTTTTCAGAAAAAGCTATATGGTGCTTCCGTTATGTTATTATATATTTGGTCTAATTGGCTACTATATTAAACCTCGATTTTTACAGTCGTTTATTGAATCTTGTAATTTTTTTTAGCAATTTCATCGTGATAACTGGGGAAAAAATCATAGCTCTTTTTTTACAACATAGATCCGATTTATTGAGCTTAACATGTTGAGATGAACCAATGATAAATAAAATTTAATTGCTGTCAGTGTGATTGATTGATGACCGACTCTCGCACTCGATTGACTCGGTTTTTGCAATGTCCAATAGAGGAGTCAATGAATGTCAATAGCCGGCCAGCCCTCTATCACCCGGGCTCTATCGGTCGGTCGGTCGGAAAATCCCCACCTGAGCCGACTGGCTCCTATTCATCCTTTTAGCTGATTGGGGGTTTTGCACACACCCTTTGACCAGTGACATCGAATCACATCGATTTAGCGTCTGACTAAGATTTCGTCGGAACCGGACGATCAAGGGGCGTTTTGTGTGCTTTGGCAACTTAATATTGGCCTTTTGGATTAAATTCCACTCTACTGTTTGGTGGTTGTATGATTTTTTACCAATTACAAGTACTTCTTGTCAAAGGGTAGGTTCCCTGTTGATCTGTTGAATATTGCGACGACTTTGGGATTTAAATGAGGGTTTTATTTTAATTTCACTTTGGTTTCATGCATAGTTACCTTGGCTTAAACTGGTATAAATGATTGATGAATTAAAAGCATTAGATTTCATTATCAAAGTGAATTTTAACCGAAAGTAAATCATGGTGGTTTATATGTATTTATGTTAAAGATGATACAAGCAATTACACATTTAATAAATGTTATTGATAGTATTCATAAACGTCATTAACAACGAGTTAAATTCACCTTATATATGTTATTTGAATTTGAAAAAGAACTTACCTAATTTTATATGTATTTGAAAAGTATGTTCTAGGGTATATGTAGTCTATCTTTTTATATGTGCTGTAAAAATCCCTCTATTGACACTTTCTTGTGGATTGTATAAAATTGCAGTAATGAGTGGTTAAACGTTTTAATATTTTACTTATTTCGAGTGTGATTTGGTAAAATTAAACCGTGCTTATTAAAAGACATTATTCGGTGTAATGAAACTTATATTTTTAAATTTAATAATAGAGGATACATTTTTATGAAATGGTGTCTATATTTTAGGCAAGTATGAATGAAAGATAAGTGATGACCATGACCCTTGTTTGTATTTTGATAGTCAGGAAGGAGTTGGCGAGTATTTAACCGTAGTAATTTTGAAAGTCCTCGCTATTTTACCATTTGCAAGCTCTTTAAATCCCGAATAGTATAGTAGGAAACCCCTTGATCAAGAGACTCAAGACAGTTAAATGAACGTACTCAGTATGACTAAAAAATATATTTAAGAAAGTGTGAATAGCTCGTCCTCATTTGTTGACTACAGTACTACTATGATTTATTTATGAATTGTACCGAGCCATAATTCTGCTGCTGTCATCCTTACTATCCAATTGACGTCATAGAGTGACTAGACCTAAATCATTAAAGTTCAGGAAGAGAATCAGGAAATTAAAGTTTATTCCTTTGCATCGATTGAAAAAATAAAAATAAACCATCACTTTGTTTAACTTATGGACAGTAAACTGTACATATTTAAAAACAATATTATTTAAAACATTATGTATTATATTATTTAAAACAATTATTGCTGTATATTATTTAAAACATTGCAGACCTATAAAAACCATAACATAAAAACAGTTTCTCACGATATACTTTTTACTCAACTGGTTGTCTTCTATTCAGGATGGAAGTGAAATTAGATTATTTAGGCAGCATTGATTAAGCGAATAAACTTTACAGTTTAATTAATATAATTTAATTATTGAACAAAGATATTTCAATAGTAAGGCGTAAGAAGAGTTTATAATTATAATTTGTAAAAAAAAATAGATTCTTTGAAAAAATGATCTAATAATATATATACCAGCTATAATATTATTGTGATTATAATGGTTTAACTGTAGTAAAAACATTTGTTTACTAAAGTTGATTAATTCATTTTACTACAATTAATAATTATATTTCTAATGCATGGCAAAATCGTCTCTTGAAGTGTTTCATTTGTTAATGATCAAATATAACCAATGACAAATTTAAACATACTATTTAGTTTAAGAACGCAATATTCCTAATTAATGGATACGTTAAACTAACTAGAGTAATTTATTTTCAAGCAGTTCCCTCGCCAGTTACTGTGGGTCAACGTAATTTGTAAATGGTGAATATTTTAAACTCTATACAACTTAAAAAATTCTATAATTAATAAAAAAGAGTATAAACATTTTATGAAATCTATACTTATTTAATACGCTAAGGGTTTTTTTTTTTTGTCTTGAGAACTCCTCCTACAATTTTCAACCAATTTTCAAGTTTTTGGTGACATTGGATAGGGCTTGGTCTGTAGTTGTTTCCGCCAAAAATTGATGAGAATCGACTGTAAATAAAGGCGCTATCCACCATTGAAATCTCAACGTTTCCCATTTAAATAACATTGGGATTGAATAAAACATTTTAAACATATGTTAATAATCAGCTGTACGTACGTGTAGTTTTGGTGATTAAAGAGATTTACAATATTGGATTTTTCGGATGTCATTGATTTAGAGCTAAAAGCAACTTTTGTATTGTATTAAAATAAATTGCTCGATTTCGAGCAACACGTATACTACTACATCTTTAATACGGGATTTTTTAACCCTCTGCGTCTGTAAAATAACGTAACCTATAGATAAATAATGGAAAATAATACGGTAGATAAAAAAAGGCAAGGACAGACTGACAGCCTGAAAACCGAATGCAATGCTACACAAGTTACATTCCACACACCTCCCACTACATTCGTACACCTTTATATTAAAAACTGTACAACTGTATCTCGTTGTTGCCATAAAACGCTCGCTCAGTAAAACATAAATGGCCTACAATGTCGTATATAGGAAGCTTAAACATTACTGGTCGGGGCTCTTTATGATTTCCTAAAGAAGATATAATGTGCCTTTAATCCAGGATGTATCGTAGTTTATTGGCGGGTTTATTCTTCGATAAAATTCTTACTACAAATAGGGAATTAAAAACAAAATGTCGGTAAAATTTACATGCCGGTGGAATGGGGCCATTTAAAAAGTTTTCTGCAGTTTAGAAGGCAGATTTAATCGAAGTTTCACCCTCCTGCGTATACTGTATGGATATTAGCTCTGGCTTAGTAATTAAAATTTAGAAATAGGGCGTGTTAATAATGATTTTGTTTGGTTTCATGATAAATAATTAATAATCCTAACAGCTGAGTTAGCTGTTTATTTATTTACTTGTTTACTTGTTGCTCAAAATTAAGCAATTTATCTTGATACAATACAGAAGTTACACTTAAGTTCTAAATCAAAGACATCAGACCAATCCAATATTGTGAATATCAGTAATCACCAAAAACTAAAAGTATTTACAGCTGTACAATAACAGATGTTTTAATGCTCAAACCAATCCCAATGTTATTGTAATGGGAAAATTTAATTTGAGCATAGTTCTCTTATTTTAAGGCCGATTTTCATGAATATTTGGCGGAAAAGATTACAGACCAAGCCCTATCCAACGACACCAAAAACTTTAAAAAAGGTTGAAAATTGTAGGAGTTCTCAACACAAAAAAAAAACCTAAGCGTATTTAAGTATAGATAGTCTTTCAACGGTTCAACCCTTTTCAGGTTATCAATTTTGTCTGAAACAAAGCTACACCTCATCTGATTTATCCCACTCACCTCCAGTCATATTCACTTTAAAACACGTACCGTACTATAGTGTGTCGGTGTCTCAAGAAATATGTCAATTTGTCAAATATTTACAAGACTTGAATTTGACTCATAAATGTTTGTATAAAAATATGTCCTGTGGTACTCTCGAGGCATTTTTTACCTCCGTGCAGTTGAATTCCGTGCATTAATTTAAATTAGCGCGGCATCGTTAGGTATTCAAACCGGCAAGATTCAGAACTGGATCGGAAACGCGACAGTTGTAACTCCAACATTCAACAAACTCCCATACAATTCTACCTCCGAGTTTCCTCCCAGTTACATAGTTAGCAAGTCTCTAACTTTTTTAATATGCAAGTAAAAAGCTCAACTTGCCGCCATTATAGTCTTTCTTACAATGGCCGTAACATTTATTATTACCGGAGTCGGTTAACATTTTACCGCACCAGTTTTAAAATATTTGAAACTTTGTGTTCTCATTTTAACAGTGTTTCAAAGGTCGTTGGTTACGTTGTCTGGTGTAATACGACGATTTAATATCTTATTAACGCGACTCGTGTTTTTATTACAACTAGCATCCATGTTGCTCGAAATCGAGCAGTTTAATTTATATTGATAAAACAATTAAAATTCACAACTTTCGCCTTACTGTTTAGGCTACACAGTTCGTTAACGAGTGGTTCCTCCATGATTTAACATCCCTAACCATTTTGGTATGAATAGATAGGTGCTCTCGGAGGTGTGCTGTGTTTAAACATATATTCATTACAACTGTTAAACTTGAAAATCGATTAATTTGCTCAGCTGTAATTTGATTAAAATAAATGTTATACTCGGGGGCAATAGAACAGGCGTGTCAAGGTCAAGTCTTTTAATAAGACAGCTGATTTTTGCTCATTTAACTACATATTAATTCGCTTGACCTTCACCCGCCTGTTCTATTGCCCCCAACTATAATCGAATGCTGAAATAACGGATTTGAACAGGTCTTTTCTGTTTTCATTTATATTTTCCAATTTACTTTGCAAACAACTTTACGCCGATCTCTTACCAATCACAACGAAAATTATAAAACTGGTTGGAAAAAGTATAAAAATTATTCAAAGGTATTGAGCATTTAATAGTATTGTGCATTTAATAGTACTAGTGTACTTGTTGCTCGATATCGACCAATTTAGTTTGGGTAAGTTTTGTTTTTTACGCTTTTAATCAGTTCGTTAACCAGTGTATCCTCCAAGGTTTAAAGCATAACCTCTTTGGTATGAATAGACAGACGCTCTCACTGGTGTAATAAATACTGTGTTTACTCGTTACAGCTATTAATTTGAACATCATTTAAATTTCCTCATCGATGTTAATCAAATTGGGAAATTTAGAACTTTTAAAGGCTTTTCTAGGGCCCTTCCGTTTGGATTAATATTTTAAAATTTGCTTTAGAGAAAACTTCTTTCTGATCCCTATTCAATGACAAAAAAAAAAAAAAACCATTAAATTTGGCTGAAATATGTAGGAGGAGTTTCTTGTACAAAAAACCGAGTCCTGTATCAAATATTAACTAGTGCACGTGTTGATCGACATCGAGCAATTTATTTTGATACAATACAAAAGTTACGTTTAGTTCTAAGACAATGAAATACGACCATTCCAATATTGTGAATATCGGTGATCACCAAAAACTACAGCTGAACGTTAACAGATATTAAAAAATGCTCAAACCAATCTAAATGTTATTCTAATATGAAATTTTCAAATTTAATTTGTGGATAGCGCCTTTATATTAAGCCCGATTCTCATCAATATTTGGCAGAAACAACTACAGACCAACCCCTATCCTATGACACCAAAAACTTGAAAATCGGTTGAGAATTGTAGGAGGAGTTCTCTCCACAAAAAAAAAAAAAAAAAAAAAAAAAAAAAAAAAAACCCTAGCGTATTAAATAAGTTTGAAAAGTCCCCTTCAATGTAAAATACCTTAAATAAAATGAATAACATTTTTCCTTTTAAAAGTGCACCGCAAAAATCCAGGAGATACTTTTGATATAGGTTGTTGTTGTTATTGGTGGATAAGGAGACTCCGGCCGAACCGTTGAGCACGTCTGCCTCTAATGGGCATTTTGAACAGGCCCCCTGAAGGATGGGATATTGAAGGAAGAGAAAGGGTGAGGCACGGGACAGACTGTCCACTCATGTTCCAGCTAGGGGTTTCTATGCCCGTCGCACTACTCCCCCCCTGCTGTCTTGAACATATGTTCCATGGCTAGGGGTTTCCATGCCCATAGCATTTCTACTCACCCCCTGCCGTCTACATATATTCCAGCTAGGGATTAACCATGCAGTTCGCATTAACCCCCCGCTGTCTTGAACATGAATGGGGTTTGAAGGAAGGGGAATTGTCATAGGGGACAGCCAAAAGACTTACCACAGTGTTATGACAACTTCGTTTGCTGTACCCAATGTCAACTTTGCAACTAGTATAAACTAGTTTTAAAGTTGTCCTGGGACTTGATATAGGTTAATACAGATATTTTGTAAATATGCAATTTATCCTAGAGGATCTTTTAGAATCTTTTAAACATTTTTGTTTATAACTGTTTGGTATAATCATTGCTTACGCTCAGGCTTTCCCCTGACAAACGCAGTAACGACAATCAAATCAAAGACATTTAGATGTTACAATAATTTTAATCATGTTGCCATATATGTAGATGAATTAGAAACTTCCCGGTGATGAAACGTTTCATTACCAAGATAACATCATCAATAGTTAGCCACATCCTGCTATGAGCGTCCAATAGATAACGAATTTTCCTGGGGAAATGGTAAATTTAAAGTTACCTTTGGGAAAACCATGCATTGCCCTCTCATCTTCTCAACAAATGTGTTTTTATGTCTTGCATCTTTTAAGTGTGTTGGTGTTTCGATCAACCAAATTTGGCTCGCGTGAATTTCAGAGCAATGTTTAATATCCCGGTTCTGGACTAAACTTAATGAAATGTTTCGTGAAACGGGCTTTACATTTTTTTATGTTGTTCACATTGAAAATGTAATTTTGTTTTGCAATATAATTACTTTCTGCTTCGGCGGCGCCGGCGATCAGGCAGTGTGAGTTAGTATCCGGACACGGCCCGGTCGCCCGCCCCGCCCTCATGTCCTTGGCGTCCGTGTCCGTCGTGGCCTTGGCGACGGCCGACTTCCCGGTGCGATAACGGGTTTTAAGTTCATAATTTACGATGGATTTTAAATATATCGCTTTTAATAAATTATTAAATTGGTTGAAAGCCCGGTACGGTACGCTTTACACATTCCATAGGCCCTACACCGGCGAGCACGTTCGCCCGTATATTGGGGAGGAGGAGGGGACTGTAAAGGGTGACTTAAAGCATAGGGCGATGTGACTGATTTTGAGGGGACGACTTAAAAGGGTATCGAACTATCGACATTTAAGGCAGTTGTTGGGTGTTAGTTGAATAAATCCATTAAAAAGAGATATATTTAGTTGTGGGCCCATACTAAGGAGTGATAATTATGTAATTTGTTTGGATTAAAGACAAAAATATAGTTTTCCTAATCAAAGCGGATATGTGAACAAGAGCATTTCATTGAAAGGAAACAGCTAAAAAAAATCATATTTTGAAGTCATTACACGCAACTATCTCCTCATTTCATCAGCCTCGTTTATTTCGTACTGGTTATGTTATGCATTTAGTAAATTATAATATCCAGTGCGTATTTTTACAATATTAAACGACTACACAATTTTATTTATTTTTGCAGTTTTAAATAATGTGTCTTTATTTACTGTCTAGCGAAATTTGAAATCCCGTATAAGGTTTTTAAGTAATCTATATAGGTCTATTAGAAAAATTGGCTATATTTTGATTTAAAGATTGTGAGATAAAATTTGCCAACATAATTGAATTCACAGTCGTCAGCCATCACAGTCCATCATTTCGGATGATGCGGAGGCGAGTCAGTGACGAATTGGCCGCGTCAAGGCGCTGGCTTGATCGATACTTAATCTGTAACTCCCATTGTTCTAGTCTTCGCATTTCAGAAGAGAGGCTGCTTTGTTATTGTCTTTCTAGACCATTAACTCAAAATCCTTTCCTCCATCCCGCCAAAGCCCTTCCCTCAGGTCCCGGATTACTGTTATTCCCTTTTCGTCGTTAAAGCCAACTAATGGTCTGTTTTTCATTGTGTTTTTTTATCAAGAAGTTTGCAAGAGCTTTTTATTACTTTTCCAACTCTGTTCTCGAGTTTGATTATTGGTTACTTATTTCTAATCAGGTAATTCGGTTTATTTGATTTGAAAACACACTATTAAAGTGTATTAAGCGTTCATAGGAGTAAGTGAAGTGTAAAATCCGGTGCTTACTCTTTGGCACGTATGACTGGCAGCAAAATTCTTAACCCTCAATTAACGATGTGTGTGTGTGTTGAATTATTCATTTTGTTGCACACTTTGCTATAAACGTAACAAGTACTACATACGTTTTAATGTCGAACCCTTCATAATCGTCATATTGATAGAATTCTGTGAAATCACGATTGTTTGGTTTTCAAATAGAAAATATCTACTATCCCCCGTTCATATTAAGGGAAGACACTGCTTGATCCTTATCCACCTCAATCCAATCGTGTCTCTGTGATCAACACATGCTGTGCTCGGCCGAGATGGGTTACCGGATAGCGGATATGTGGAGGACCCGTCATATGGGCGGCCAACACATGCTGTGCTCGGCCGAGTTGGGTTACCGGATGGCGGATATGTGGAGGACCCGTCATATGGGCGGCCAACACATGCTGTGCTCGGCCGAGATGTCTTACCGGATGGCGGATATGTGGAGGACCCGTCATATCGGTGGCCAACACATGCTGTGCTCGGCCGAGATGTCTTACCGGATGGCGGATATGTGGAGGACCCGTCATATGGGCGGCCAACACATGCTGTGCTCGGCCGAGTTGGGTTACCGGATAGCGGATATGTGGAGGACCCGTCATATCGGCGGCCAACACATGCTGTGCTCGGCCGAGTTGGGTTACCGGATAGCGGATATGTGGAGGACCCGTCATATGGGCGGCCAACACATGCTGTGCTCGGCCGAGTTGGGTTACCGGATAGCGGATATGTGGAGGACCCGTCATATGGGCGGCCAACACATGCTGTGCTCGGCCGAGATGTCTTACCGGATGGCGGATATGTGGAGGACCCGTCATATCGGCGGCCAACACATGCTGTGCTCGGCCGAGTTGGGTTACCGGATAGCGGATATGTGGAGGACCCGTCATATGGACGGCCAACACATGCTGTGCTCGGCCGAGTTGGGTTACCGGATAGCGGATATGTGGACGACCCGTCATATGGGCGGCCAACACATGCTGTGCTCGGCCGAGTTGGGTTACCGGATAGCGGATATGTGGACGACCCGTCATATGGGCGGCCAACACATGCTGTGCTCGGCCGAGTTGGGTTACCGGATAGCGGATATGTGGAGGACCCGTCATATCGGCGGCCAACACATGCTGTGCTCGGCCGAGTTGGGTTACCGGATAGCGGATATGTGGAGGACCCGTCATATGGGCGGCCAACACATGCTGTGCTCGGCCGAGTTGGGTTACCGGATGGCGGATATGTGGAGGACCCGTCATATCGGCGGCCAACACATGCTGTGTTCGGCCGAGTTGGGTTACCGGATAGCGGATATGTGGAGGACCCGTCATATCGGCGGCCAACACATGCTGTGCTCGGCCGAGTTGGGTTACCGGATGACGGATATGTGGAGGACCCGTCATATCGGCGGCCAACACATGCTGTGCTCGGCCGAGTTGGGTTACCGGATAGCGGATATGTGGAGGACCCGTCATATCGGCGGCAAACACATGCTGTGCTCGGCCGAGTTGGGTTACCGGATGGCGGATATGTGGAGGACCCGTCATATGGGCGGCCAACACATGCTTTGCTTCGCCGAGTTGGGTTACCGGATGGCGGATATGTGGAGGACCCGTCATATTGGCGGTCAACACTTTCTGTGCTCGGCCGAGATGGGTTACCGAATGACGGATATGTGGAGGACCCGTCATATCGGCGGTCAACACTTTCTGTGCTCGGCCGAGATGTGTTACCGGATGACGGATATGTGGAGGACCCGTCATATCGGCGGCAAACACATGCTGTGCTCGGCCGAAATGTGTTACCGGATGACGGATATGTGGAGGACCCGTCATATCGGCGGCAAACACATGCTGTGCTCGGTCGAGATGTCTTACCGGATGACGGATATGTGGAGGACCCGTCATATCGGTGGCAAACACATGCTCTGCTCGGCCGAGATGTGTTACCGGATGACGGATATGTGGAGGACCCGTCATATCGGCGGCCAACACATGCTTTGCTTGGCCGAGTTGGGTTACCGGATGGCGGATATGTGGAGGACCCGTCATATTGGCGGTCAACACTTTCTGTGCTCGGCCGAGATGGGTTACCGGATGACGGATATGTGGAGGACCCGTCATATCGGCGGTCAACACTTTCTGTGCTCGGCCGAGATGTGTTACCGGATGACGGATATGTGGAGGACCCGTCATATCGGCGGCAAACACATGCTGTGCTCGGCCGAGATGTGTTACCGGATGACGGATATGTGGAGGACCCGTCATATCGGTGGCAAACACATGCTGTGCTCGGCCGAGATGTGTTACCGGATGACGGATATGTCGAGGACCCGTCATATCGGCGGCAAACACATGCTGTGCTCGGCCGAGATGTGTTACCGGATGACGGATATGTGGAGGACCCGTCATATCGGCGGCAAACACATGCTGTGCTCGGTCGAGATGTCTTACCGGAAGACGGATATGTGGAGGACCCGTCATATCGGTGGCAAACACATGCTCTGCTCGGCCGAGATGTGTTACCGGATGACGGATATGTGGAGGACCCGTCATATCGGCGGCAAACACATGCTGTGCTCTGCCGAGTTGGGTTACTCGATGGCGGATATGTGGAGGACCCGTCATATCGGCGGCAAACACATGCTGTGCTCTGCCGAGTTGGGTTACTCGATGGCGGATATGTGGAGGACCCGTCATATCGGCGGCAAACACATGCTCTGCTCGGCCGAGATGTGTTACCGGATGACGGATATGTGGAGGACCCGTCATATCGGCGGCAAACATATTCTGTGCTCGGCCGAGATGGGTTACCGGATGGCGGATATGTGGAGGACCCGTCATATCGGCGGCAAACACATACTGTGCTCTGCCGAGTTGGGTTACTCGATGGCGGATATGTGGAGGACCCGTCATATCGGCGGCAAACACATGCTGTGCTCTGCCGAGTTGGGTTACTCGATGGCGGATTTGTGGAGGACCCGTCATATCGGCGGTCAAAACATGCTGTGCTCTGCCGAGTTGGGTTACTCGATGGCGGATTTGTGGAGGACCCGTCATATCGGCGGTCAAAACATGCTGTGCTCTGCCGAGTTGGGTTACTCGATGGCGGATTTGTGGAGGACCCGTCATATCGGTGGCAAACACATGCTGTGCTCGGCCGAGATGGGTTACTCGATGGCGGATTTGTGGAGGACCCGTCTTATCGGCGGCAAACACATGCTGTGCTCTGCCGAGTTGGGTTACTCGATGGCGGATTTGTGGAGGACCCGTCATATCGGCGGCAAACACATGCTGTGCTCGGCCGAGATGGGTTACTCGATGGCGGATATGTAGAGGACCCGTCATATGGGCGGCCAACACATGCTGTGCTCGGCCGAGATGGGTTACCGGATGGCAGATATGTGGAGGACCCGTCATATCGGTGGCAAACACATGCTCTGCTCTGCCGAGATGGGTTACCGGATGGCAGATATGTGGAGGACCCGTCATATCGGTGGCAAACACATGCTGTGCTCGGCCGAGATGGGTTACTCGATGGCGGATTTGTGGAGGACCCGTCATATCGGCGGCAAACACATTCTGTGCTCGGCCGAGATGGGTTACCGGATGGCGGATATGTGGAGGACCCGTCATATCGGCGGCAAACACATGCTGTGCTCTGCCGAGATGGGTTACTCGATGGCGGATTTGGGGAGGACCCGTCATATCGGCGGCAAACACATGCTGTGCTCGGCCGAGATGGGTTACTCGATGGCGGATATGTAGAGGACCCGTCATATCGGTGGCAAACACATGCTCTGCTCGGCCTAGATGGGTTACCGGATGGCAGATATGTGGAGGACCCGTCATATCGGTGGCAAACACATGCTCTGCTCGGCCGAGATGTGTTACTCGATGGCGGATTTGTGGAGGACCCGTCATATCGGCGGCAAACACATGCTGTGCTCGGCCGAGATGGGTTACTCGATGGCGGATTTGTGGAGGATCCGTCATATCGGCGGCAAACACATGCTGTGCTCGGCCGAGATGGGTTACCGGATGGCAGATATGTGGAGGACCCGTCATATCGGTGGCAAACACATGCTGTGCTCGGCCGAGATGGGTTACTCGATGGCGGATTTGTGGAGGACCCGTCATATCGGCGGCAAACACATTCTGTGCTCGGCCGAGATGGGTTACCGGATGGCGGATATGTGGAGGACCCGTCATATCGGCGGCAAACACATGCTGTGCTCTGCCGAGATGGGTTACTCGATGGCGGATTTGTGGAGGACCCGTCATATCGGCGGCAAACACATGCTGTGCTCGGCCGAGATGGGTTACTCGATGGCGGATATGTAGAGGACCCGTCATATCGGTGGCAAACACATGCTCTGCTCGGCCTAGATGGGTTACCGGATGGCAGATATGTGGAGGACCCGTCATATCGGTGGCAAACACATGCTGTGCTCGGCCGAGATGGGTTACTCGATGGCGGATTTGTGGAGGACCCGTCATATCGGCGGCAAACACATGCTGTGCTCGGCCGAGATGGGTTACTCGATGGCGGATTTGTGGAGGACCCGTCATATCGGCGGCAAACACATGCTGTGCTCGGCCGAGATGGGTTACTCGATGGCGGATATGTAGAGGACCCGTCATATCGGTGGCAAACACATGCTCTGCTCGGCCTAGATGGGTTACCGGATGGCAGATATGTGGAGGACCCGTCATATCGGTGGCAAACACATGCTCTGCTCGGCCGAGATGGGTTACCGGATGGCAGATATGTGGAGGACCCGTCATATCGGCCTCGAGTCAATCGCCACTTTCGCCACGGGAGCCGCTTCAAGTACCACTCTCGCATCAGTTTAACTTGGGACCCGTTTAATTACGTGTTCACCAGCTTTCGATTAAACGGCCGGTCGCCCGCGGGCCCCTCCTGTCGCGAACGGCGAAATGTTCGCCTGTGGGCCTGCACGGTGGAACTTGTTTGGAGCACTGATTTGTCACCCATGGTTTCATATTCAAACAATTTATCAGAATAATACAATTGGAGTATAATGGGTAGTATTTTTTTATGAATTCTCTTCGTCAAGTCAGTATAGCAAACGTATTATGATTGTTACGGTACCAAGAAGTAGGTATATTTCAAATAAAATATATAATTATTACTCTTTAACTCTATATGAGAGACACTCATAAAATGAATTGCTTTTGATTCCAAGTAAACAGTATAATTATGACCTTCTACAAACAGCAGATGCTTATTAAGTTTGCATTATTTTAATTGTGTAGGCCTACCTTGTAGAATTTTATCATCTACAAGACAGTGAATATTATATCAACTGTTCCATACTTTGTGACAAACGAAGTATTATATAATACAGTATGCATTATAAAAAGTCGGAAAAATCTCAGGTCACCATGATTTTAACGTAGGTTATTGACGAAATGTCTGTTTTTAACCTCCATGTTTTTATGCTTTGAAAAGTGCACCTAATAAACTAAATATTTTTGAAAATCTCATTGAGATTACGTATTGCCTGATACAGTACGCCATTGCACATAATAAAAATCGTATTAAATACACATTGCCTGGTAAAAACCAGTTGCAAAAACATATACCGGACGCTTTAGTAAACAAATGGTATTAATTGATATTGCAGTTGTGCAGATTTATCGCGCACCAGCGGTGTTTTAAAACAATAGCATTTGTTGTGATATACGGGGCAACTGTTCTGCGCAATGTATTACAAGGGGCAGATAGTCGGTTTGTGTCTCTAAAACTTAACTGCACTTTGATTGAGGTAATAAATTGCACTGGCAATATTAGATATCGTGCACTGTTTAAATCAGCCAGCAAGTGCTGGATCTTTCCTTGTTTTCAACTTCAGTGTGGTTTCCAAGTTAGGTTCAAGGATTTTAACGCGAGGATATTATAAGTTCCACATGGTTTCTGAAAATTAAAATGTTGCCATTTTGTCCATTACGGTACTTTCTATCACACTGACATCGTACTTAATAAAAGTGTTGGACTTTCAATCCCAGCCGAAATATAAGTCAAGTATGGTTTTATTTTGATTTGTGTGAAGCACTTTTTTAACTTAGAAAAAAAGGTCATGTTGAACAATGTTACAAATGCATTAAAAATGTTGATAATTTTAATAACAAATGTAAGTTAAGCTAAAACATGATATGAAAATCGTCTTATCGAGAAGGCATTGACCGCAATTTTTTAACAAGTCATAAATTGGCGTATAACGAATTTTGCATTCACCCGCGTGATGATTGGAAACTTAGTTTTATGCGACTGATGATAATTCCCTGTAGCTATTTTAGGCTACCTATACTTGATTTAAATTAGCCTTAAAATACAAATAATTCAGAATAATTATTGCGTTAGTTGCGTGAATTATCTTTTTACAAGCATACTGTGATTTATAATGTTTTATTATTACATTAGATTATAAGATTTTAGCATTGCATGCACAGTCTACTTTCTTAATTATTGCTTTATTTTATGTTCAGAGCTAATACTGCCATGAAAATACGCGTTTTTCTTGATTCCTGTAAGTAGTCTTGTTCTTAAAAACCAAACAAAGTACCTAACACAAATTGTCATAATTCCATATCAGTCAAAAAAGTTTGATAACGATAGTGAGAACTGATATGGTTGACAAAAATATAACTCATCTCTCGGATAGCATTTTATTAATAACGGATGTATCAAGATAAAATTATAATTCATTCTTGCGTTATCGGTTTAGCGATATAGTTTTCAGTGTTATCAGGGTGATGATTATGACACGTTATGATTAATTTTCCCTGACGCCCTCGCGGCGTGGCGTGCTGCACGAACCGCCCGTCCGCACAATCAGTCAACATCTTTAGGCCTATTGTCCACTGTAACACGATCCCGCCATAGGTTGTTGGCAACAATCTGATGGGTCGATGGTTGATATTTGAAGGGCATATCCTCGCAAAAAAATTATAAAACTTCTGCTTTATAAAAATTATAACTCGTTTATTGATAACTTTAATGCCAATCGCTTGTACTCACTATAATTTTAAACATTATTCTTAAACGGAATGTAAAGTAATAACTCCCTTTATAAGTAACTGTCCCAGGCCACATACTGCGAAAGCATAAGTTGAACTTTAGTTTGAGGCTGGTAGACCATCGTGTTTAGCATGATTAATGCCCTCCGTTGATCGTGAGGCAACTGCGGTATTTATCAGTTGAATCACCGGTTGCAGTGGAAAAGAACGAAATCCACTGGTTATCATTATGATTCAGTTGTGAATTCACTCCTCTAGTTCATAAAATGCCATTAAATAAATCCGTCGTTCTGACTACCTGTTATGATGACGAGCATTTGGAAACAAGAGTTTGCCGTAGTCTCTGATTGCAGTCAAGACTTGCATAAGCGATATCACCTTGTTCCACACAATGTTTTGAGTATGTTTCTGTAGAATTTATGTTGAGCATTTTAGAAGTTCTACTATAATTGATACATTGGCCGTTTTATACGAACTTTGGTTCTGATTTTACAACTACATTATTATTATTTTATTAATTTCATATCACACAGATTAACAGACGTTAGCCTCACCAAGTAGAAACTTACTTATCGGTGAGGTCAATAAGAGCTAAATATGAAAACAATCTGTTTTTTCCTCCTTTTTTTCTCAGCGTGTGTGCATCGTATCTAGGAGAAATCCGTGCATACCGTTATAGAAATGTATGCTCCTGTTCCTGTAGATGAGCAGAATCCCATTATAATTCTCACTGGTCCCCATATCTACGCCTTAGACCCGGTTAACACGAGCGTCAAAATACGGTGCGTTCACGTATGTACTGCTCCATTTGAGTACATGCACTGCTCAAACGCCGCAGCATAATAAAGCTGCGTCAATGCAAGACGCCCGTTTGCACCGGGCCTAACATGCTTTAAAAGTTCGAATATTAATGTTATGGAAGAAGGGTAATTAATTGAGTGATTAGATAGCTGTTGTAACAACAAATGTTTAGCAGAAAGAAAAAAAAAAATATGTTTCAGTAATAAAACATTTTAAAACTCTTTTGGTACAGATCAACTGGATATTTGGCCAAATTTTGATCAGGGAATGATCTTAAGTATAGTTGTTATAATTTTCAAAAGCTCTATAATTTGGTGCAGTAGTGTGCATTTTAATATAGCTTATACAGTGTAGATATTCGCAGTCTGATACCATTGAATCTATAACTGAAATCAGTTTTACCATATGCAAATCCATCACTTACAGTAATCCCAGGACAACTTTAAAACTGGTTTATACTAGTTGCGAAGTTGACATTGGGTACAGCAAACGAAGTTGTCATAACACTGTGGTAAGTCTTTTGGCTGCCCACTATGACAATTTCCCTTCCTTCAAACCCCATTCATGTTCAAGACAGCGGGGGGTTAATGCGAACTGCATGGTTAATCCCTAGCTGGAATATATGTAGACGGCAGGGGGTGAGTAGAAATGCTATGGGCATGGAAACCCCTAGCTGGAACATATGTTCAAGACAGCAGGGGGAGAGGAGTGCGACGGGCATAGAAACCCCTAGCTGGAACATGAGTGGACAGTCTGTCCCATGCCTCACCCTTTCTCTTCCTTCAATATCCCATCCTTCCGGGGGCCTGCGCAAAATGCCCATTTTGAGGCAGACGTGCTCAACGGTTCGGCCGGGGTCTCCTTATCCACCAATAACAACAACAACAACAACACTTACAGTAAAGGCTTTACATAGGCTTTAATAGATGCTAATACCCATATTCTCGCGAAAGACACAAACATGTCTGTCTCTCGGGGTTTCGGGGGAAGTCAAAGTAGTTAGGTGAGGCTAATGCATCAGTCGTACACGTGTTGCATCGCCTGTGAAGTTCATTAGCCGCTGCCACAGTGCACGTTAGCGCCACGCTGCCGCACCACGCGCCGCGCCGCCTGTTGACACTGATGCGACACCGACACCGCGCGTGCACTGTTCTTATAATAATAATAATAATAATAATAACTTTCTTTATTCCTTTGACAATATTTAACATTAACTTTGCATGGAATGCGTCTTTACAATTTTGATAAAGGTGTTCTTAATACGATAAAATAACACATTTTAAGTAATACAAACTTCAAATAGGGATTTGATCAGGAATTCTCCCAGATAACGCAGGGAGGGGGAAAAGGGGTGTAATGATAGTTGCTCCTGACCAAGTGTGGCTATTCAAAACTGTGGCTCAAATAAATCCCAACCGAGTAAAAAAGGCTTCAGGTACCAGAAGGCGCTTTAGCCTTGTTTCGAACAAGTTTGGGTTCGCTACGGAAAATGATTTATCAGATGAACACCTGCCTGTGAGGGCAATCGTTCGTGAACTACTGTCCGGTGTCTTCTCGTTCGGTAGTTCTCCTTGCCTCTTGTAGGCCTACCATAAGGGTGTACGTCGCAAACCTTGTATCGGTACGCACTTTGAAAGACTTATACACAGGAGCTAAAACGCTGTAAACCCCCGGAGGACGAGCTCTGATCCAGATTATTGTGTTATTAAGATTTAATGTTCAATTAAATTTATATGATATTTTTATACAGTAGGCTACTACTTTTGTGTTTTATGTTTAAAGTACCATGTTAACCGAGCCTTGCTCGTTGGTTTTAATTCACTTTTGATATAGTGTCAAGCTATTAAATTTCCATGAATAACCAACTTGACCTCCTTACAGTAAACCATTATGTTGTGTTCCTCTATTTTTTATGCCTTTCGTTGTTTTGTCGTTACCAAAAATAACAACCCATAAGACCAATGTTAAAAAGTACGATTTTAAAACTTAAATTTAGATCAAATTAGATTTTCCTGGTATTGAGGCTATTTCTAAATTTATTTTTGGGCCAAAACACTCTTAAATGCAAATTTTAAGCAAAAACTACCAGCTAGATTTCGAGATCGTGGAACACACATCCCTTGAGACAGTGCTCTTATTATAGTATAGGTAAAAAACCGTTAATAAAATCATAAATTGTGAGTATTCCTACTCCAATAAAGTATTTTGTGAAATAATATAAAAACACCCATCCTCCTGTTATTTCTCCTAGCGACATTAGTAAGGTTACTCAAATTTGATTTTGTTTGTACATGTTACTGGGGCTTCGAAAATCTTAAAAACTACATTCTTTGCTCTGACCGTGCACGGTGTATAAGGTTTGGGTTCAATCAAGAATCAACAAAACCCCGGGTGATCCTTCAACACGGGGATGGTCGGCCATGAAATGGGGCGGAGAGCAAACGGCGGAAGTGGGCAAACCGGAAGTGTAAACAGATTTGGCAGTTCTGGGATTGATTGGACCTTTAGCCGCTGGTCGCTCTTTTATATGTTCGGGATATGATTTTTTTGTGTGCAAGACTTTGCGCACATCGATATGTGCTTCTGTTAAGTTTATTAAAAATCACTACTGACAGAAAACCTTAATTACGTGAAATATTTACAGAACACAATCCATTGATTAAACTGCAGTATAACTAAACTACAAAAATCACGTTTCAAATAGTATATTTGTGGTGTACAGTATAACAATGCTTGAATATTGCTATCGCTTTTTTACAATTCATTTTAGTGACATCAATTCATATTTTGTAAATGCGCTAAAGTAGATGTTGCATCTTAGTAATGGTAAATTATTTGATCCTCGGTTTAAGATTCAGTTCTTACCAAGCCAAAGGCGTGTTTACACCATAAACCAGGTTTACACTGGTTGCAACCACGGGCGATTAAGACAGTTGACAATCTCCCGCAAACATCGAGGATTGTTTTTATGTTAATGCGCGTGCTCAGTTACCAATAAAATTAAACACTCCATTTTCCTCTGTATTTTTAAATAACGTCGTCGTCGTCGTCGTCGTCGTCGTCGTCCGATAACCCAATTTCGACCTGCGTGATGGGTGCATGCATTTAGTTGTTTGTGGTTTCACCCAGCATCGTAACCAGCCCCCAAGCACAAATCTGTGGTGGGTCCTTGGGCCCAAATCAAATTCAGTTCGTACATATGTGAATACAGTGTAAACAGGTCCTAAGATTGTACATGTACGTTAATATGTTTATGTCAGACATCTCAATGTCTTACGATAAATCGGCGACACTTTATTCGTAATTACAATGTGTCTAAGTTGGATAAAATTATTCAAACTGTTTAAGCGTGTTGTTGTTATATACAGTAGGCATACAAGGCTATTTTTACCTAACTGCTTTGAAAGAACCCGGTAAATTAGGCCTACACCTAGAAATCTACTTGATAAAAAAATACCTATTATTTTACACTAACGATTATTGTCCACCCTAAAACATACTCATTTATTTCATGTAGAGAAATCGTGTGCACACAAGTCTTAAGCCATTTTAATGTGAATTTAGAATAAATTCGTTTACTTTATGTGCTCTGTTTAACTAGTTTTAATTTTTTAGTTTAAACAATTTATAACTTAATTATAAAATAAATAGTCCATGCTAAAAAATTAAACATTTCAGTGGAACTTAACTGTCAATAGTGAACGATCTTTATTTTCAAGACTATGGTTTTAAAGGAATAATCATTTAGTTTTCTAAAACAGTGCTCAATCTTCTGTCCTGCGCCTTGGCAAATTTCAATACATTGAAAACACCATCTTCGTAACGATTTTCAACCTCGTTCGCGAGTTTTCAATCTAAATTTATCTTCAGCGTTCTAAGAAAAAGAGAATTATTTTAAAAGCCCTTTTACCCATAATCTAAGAAACAGCCCCTTTTATAAATCTGGCTGGTGGGTAAACGGACATCTTACAAATACAAATATGTTGTTAGGATATAACTTTGAAGTATATAACTTATTTGAGTTTAATTGAAGGAAATTATAACGGTTTGGATATTGTAGTAGGCCTACAGTAAAACTTCAGCTATGATTAGGATTAATAGGGGTCTATATAATTAATAATTAACGCAGGTTAGACTTTCCGCCCAAACATATCTTTATTTTTTATTATCTGGTCTGAAATCTGGTTTTAGTATTAATAAACCCATCTCTGAATCACGTAGATTGATAGAATGTCATTAGCATTTCTGATTTTGTAAAACTATCATTAGAGACCAAGTGATTGACAGTTTACTTACAAAATTTAACGCACGATCTACGAATTTATATAGCACAAGTGTCAGTAAGCTACAAACACGAAACCTTTATAGAGCATACAAAAATGGTAGTAAAATTGCAGATGTTTTGCTCTTATTTATATGCATTTCATTTATTTACTACAGTTTATTTATACTGTACATACAAATAATTGCTATTGTTCAATGCCCAATGACTTGGTTTTATTGATAAACTAATTGCCCCTCGATTAGGCTTGTCCAATGTCTGTAGACTGAGACAAACAATTTAAGTAGGGAATTAACCTGTCTTATGTTTAATCTAGAATGTTTTCAAAAATGTTTTTCCCGTTTTTTTGCTGTTGTTTTGTACTATGTTTAAGATTTCTCCAAATTCGATTAAAATAACATATACTACTGCGTACCTACGTAAAAAAAGACCAATAACGCCAACAATTTCATTGCTATCAAATTTCACTTCATATAATACAGTAATTTCAATTTTTAATGGGCACTCGACTTGTTGGGTAGCTGATTCAGAACGAAGTACAATCATTCGATAAGACATTTGGAAGTAGAAACAAAAGCTTTGCTGGCGTTGGTCAGAATCCCTCCTAAGACCGGTCGATTGCTGCCTTAGACAACGTTATTTCTTTTACACTTCATCCTTTTGCTTAACTTATCACGAATTTTCCTAAGTTATTTACAGAGCGTTTTATAGTTTTGAGGTTAAGCTGAATTTAAACTTTCGGAATAAAATAGAAAGTACCGGGATTAACGAAGAGTTAGTGTTGAGTGAGTCAGTGAGGTCCTCGACTTTTATAGATATAGATAAGGTCCAGGTCGAATCAGTATTGTGTGTTATTTATAGCACACTAGTATACGTGTTGCTCAAAATCGAGCAATTTATTTTAATACCATACAAATGTTACTTTTAGCTCTAAATCAATTACATCCGACCAATCCAATATTGTGAATATCTTTAATCACCAAAACAACACGTATTTACACCCGATTATTATCAGATGTTTAAAATGCTTGATTTAATCCCAACGTTATTTAAATGGGAAATTTTGAGATTTCAATCGTGGATAGCGCCTTTATTTTCAGTACGATTATTATCAATTTTTGGCGGAAACAACTAAAGGCCAAGCCCTATCTAACGACACCAAAAACTTGAAAATCGGTTGAAAATTGTAGGAGGAGTTCTCAAGACAAAACACCCTTAGCGTATTAAATAAGTATAGATTATGAAATGCTTTCTAAATGCAAGTAGTTTCTCAACTACAGTTTAAGCACGTTCCGTCATACGAATACTATCGTTACATGTGGAGTAATTGGAGTTTCTCAAAGACAAGAGTCACAGACCATCAACGATGTGGTCAATAACATTTTTTACTCACCATTTTCTTTACTGAACGCATTAAAGTATCATAAATTAACTATAAACTAGGTCACGTGTTGCTCGACATCGAGCTATTGATTTTGATACAATACAAAAGTTACATTGAGTTCTAATTGAATAAAATCCTACCAATCGAATATTGCGAATATCAGTGATCACCAAAAACTACAGCTGTACGTTAACAGATTTTTAAAATGCTTAAACAAATCTCAATGTTATTCTAATGGGAAAGTTTCAAAATTAATTTGGAAATAGCGCCCTTATTTTAAGTCCGATTCTCATAAATTTTTGGTGGAAACAACTACAGACCAAACTCTATCCAACGGCACCAAAAACTTGAAAATCGGTTGAGAATTGTAGGAGGAGTTTTTGACACCAAATAACCCTAACATAACGTATTAAATAAGTATAGATTTAGCTTTCTTCTTCCGAATAAAAAGTCGTTAAAAGTAGTCTTTGTCCGTTTGCATCTTTATTTATGTTATGCTAGTTGTTATCCGACATACTTTGCAATGCCAACCCGAGGAATTTTTTACCATCTAGGTGAGCTCGTTCGTTACGCTCTTTCGCTGCAAGTAATATCCTTTAAGTTTTTAATTTTCAATCTTCCCTCAATCCAATAGGCCTACTATAATATGAGGCGTGACTGTGGCGATGTATCTGCCACGATATCGAAATCCAGTGGGTAGATTTTTCTTGAATTGTACATTTATGAGTATTTTGTCCCAATATATTTTGTCTATGTAGAATTAATATTTCTTAATTTAATCATATATGTTCCAATACAAAAAAATCTTTCGTAAAAATAACATGGTAACTGTAGGGCGGAGCCCTCAGAAATATCGTAAAAAAACGAACACGTTTTCCTATTCGGACCCCACCGAATCAGTGTACCAAATTTTCACTCCCTACCGTAATGGGAAGAGGAAGAATAAGTGATAGTCAGTGGGGGTTTAGTCAGTTAGGGCCTTGAATTTTATAGATATAGATAAGGTCCAGGTTCAAGCATTAGTGTGCGTTATTTATAGCACATTATGAAATGCTTTCTAAGTGCAAGTAGTTTCTCAACTACAGTTGAAGCACGTTCCGTCATATAAATACTATTGTTAAATGTGGAGTAATTGAGGTTTGTTTGGTTTGCAAGCTTGTGTCTAATCTCTACGTTCGCTTGGACTGTATCTCTTGGTAAACCAACCTCTTTTATACTTGGTTATCATAAAGGTTTGTTGTGTACAGTGAGAATGAACCATGAATGATAAGAATAACCACAACAGAGTTGTTGTTTATTTAAGGTATCAATGCTATGAATGATAACAATGAACACAACAGAGCTGTTGTTTGTTTAAGGTATCAATGAAGTTTTTGTATCAGTTGTACACATTTTCTCTTCTTATCTATCTTTCTATCTTTCTTATCTATGCAACTCGGAGTGTGCATTGTATACGTGTATTAAAATTAGTGTCGAATATCATTAATCTATACTCTCTAGGCCTAATACGCTTAGGGGTTTTTTTTGTAATGATAACATTTTTACAATTTTCAACCGATTTTCAATTTTTTTTGGTGTCGTTAGAAATGGCCTGGTCTGTGATTGTTGCTGCAAAACAATTAATGATGGGAATCGGACATAAAATTTATGCACTATTCATCACTGTAACTTGAACACTTTTTGATTAGAATAACATTGGGATTGGGTTGAGCATTTTAAACGTCTGTTAATGTACAGCTGCAACTAAGTGTTTTTAGCGAATTTCCCTATAGGGAATACGCCATTACGGTAGTAGCCATGGAAAGACCTAAGCCCGGGACCACTTTACTTTTTCATTTTGAGGTCCCCAGAAGCAAAAACAGTTCATTTTCATATATATATATATATATATATATATATATATATATATATATATATATATTTGTATATGTGTCCGTGGTACTGATAACTTTTGAAGGGGACCTCCGATTTTGATGAAATTTGGTATGGAGGTGTAAGACCAGGTCTATTTCCATGAGGTCGCGAACCAGCATTGTCGGGTTATGGGAACGGGGTTTTATGGGGTTTCAAAGGGGTAAAAAATGGGTTTTTGTCATTTTTCGACCTTAATTTTTAAAATTCATCAATTTTAACTAAAACCATTTAAAAGACATTAAAAAACTTAATTTTTATAATTCATCAATTTTAACTGAAACCATTTAAGAGCTTAAAAAACAAACAATTTGGTGTTTTTAATATTTATCATAGAATAACTGGTTACGGCTAAAATCCAAAAATGTGTTTTCCATGTTATTCTTATAGGAAATCAAGAAAACCCTATATCTTGCTTATTTATTGACATAACTTAATCAAACTTGGTATGTACACTATCTATATAAGGTTTAACTTTTACTTGCTTACAAAACCCATATAGCGGCAAACTTACATACTCACCATGGGATTTATGGAGAAAATAAAAAATTTCCAGAGTTTGATACAATTTTGTGTTTACATTCACCAATTATTGATTAACTTTGATTTCCTAACAACACCCAATGGCAGCAAACCTACATACTCGATCCTACGGTGTTTTTATGGGGAAAGTAAATAATCTGAAATTCCATTGGAAAATTCCCTGAGTACGCAGGTCTGCTGCGACGGGGGTATTTTGTGATTACTGGTATAGCAATAACAATATATTGGTTTGGTCGGGTACAAACTTTAGCAATATAAAAAAAATTGATTTCGAGCTACTGATAAATTAGTATTTTACTAATTTAAAACGTTTCTTAGTCTATCCCTACTCTAACGTTAACGATCTAACGTTTGATGAGGTTGTTAATCGATAGCTTTACTTATTTAATACGATAAGGGGAATCCCTCCTAAAATTGTTAACCAATTTTCAAGTTTTAATTGATGTAAGATAGGGCTTGGTCTGTAGTTGTTTCCGCAAAAACTGATGAGCATTTTAAATACTACGTGTTAATGTATAGCTGTAAATATATGTAGTTTCGCTTGATTACTGATAGTCATAATATCGGATTAGTAGTGTGATTTAAAAACAAACGTAACTCTTTTGCAATGACATATGATAGCCCAAAATAAATATCTCAATTTCGAGCAACAAGTGTATTATAGCTCTTATCACACTGGCTGTTTTTAAAAGATTTCTTAACAACATGTATTTAAACGATATCATACCATTATGAATATACTACAGTGATGATTCTCCTAATGTCACGATTGTGGCCGGGACTTGATGACACTTGACATTTAGACTAAGGAGAGATGCAGATATCATGTTGAAAATTAACGTATCGTAATGCCATCCCTTACTAGAAGCCGACATTTTAACTTGCCTGAACACTTAATTATTTATCGTTATCTTCAGTTCTTATTTCATGGTTTAATATATGATTTAATATATATTGAAATAAGTTCTTACGAATAAGAATGCATTTAAAACCCTTAGATTTATTTCCCCATTTTTATTTCTACAGAATTTAAAAGGTGGGTAAAAAAACCTTTGTGTACTTTTTCGGTACGTGTTTCTTGTTTTGAAATTTCATTACTATGCTGAATATAGTTTTAGATATTAAACCGTAATATCTAATTTGTTATTAACTTAATTTAGTGATGGATTAACGATTAAATACTATAGATAATGTACAAAATATAAAAATCAATATAATTTTGAAAATTATAATCGAATGCGGTGCAAACATGGATTGTTAACGTTATTTTGACTGATATAAAACATGTAATATATATTTTATTTAAGCCTAATTTTATTTCGAATGTTCATAATCTAATCTGTTAAAAATTATTTATTAATTACATTTGTAACAATTATTAGTTTTTCTCCTAGTACAACTATAAAATGTCATCTCACCAATTCTTGATAAAAATTCTCTTCAAATAATTAGTGGTTAAATCATTTTGGTTAAAGTAATAAAACGTTATATATCTGAGTAAGAATACAGTGACATCTTTTACTCCCATGGGAATATTTCTTCGAATATACCTACCATTATATACCATTGAAATTGAATTTAATAATTAATTGCTTTATGCTACTGGTTTATTTGATTTAATTACAAAAAACGACCCATCGATGATCATATGAGATCATAGATTGTCATTAAAATAAATTTAAATTGACTGGTTTCGGTATTTAAATGTTCTGGTTTCGGCTTCAAGAAGGTTTACGCATATATAGAAGAGAGAGTCGTTCCTTGCGACTGGGCTCTGCCTGATCCTCTGCTGAAACGTAACAAACTTAATACATTAAATCGTTCACGGTCGTGGTTTCATGCTCAGCCGGAACTGCGCGCAAGGAAGTTCGCCATCGGATTTCTATATCGGAAACAGGGTTTACTGCTAAGACACGATCTTGAGTCCACGACTTTTGAAAAGTTTTGATTCAAATTTAGCGTGTTACGAAAAACCAACCCAGCCTTTATTTAATCTCATGGGCTGCCCATTTCGAGCCAATCCGGGGTGAGGTTGTACGGTTTCTCATATAATTACTTATTTATATCGCAACACGTTTTGTTGTTAAAGGAACTCCGCCTAAATTTTTTAATAGTTATAAATGATTTTTAAGTTATAGGATAGAGCTGGGTATGAAGTTGTTTCTTAAGTAAATTTATAAATATCCATTCAAACTGAAGGGCCTAGAAACACTTAAAGTTAATTATTTCCCCCATTTGACTAACATTAGCAGTGAAATTGATTTTCACAGTTTTAACAGTTGCAAGCAACACCCAGCACACCAGTGGGAGCATCTGACTGTTCCCAAAATGTTATGTTAAACCATCCTCCATGGTTAACGAACTACATTAAAAAATCGACAACAGTTAAAAATATGTGTAGAAAATTGATTTTCTATCAATATTTAAAAAAAAAATGCTTGATTTCGAACAAAAGGTACACTTTTATTGTTATTGTATTAAGGACAAATGGCGGTGTGGTTCCTCTAAATAATTGCTACGGTACTGACTAAGATATTATAGGTCTTCAACCTATTTTATTCGTTTGAAAGAGTACATATAAGATAAAAAAGTATTGAGTATTTACTATGTCAATTTTACAATGCTTACACTATTACGTTAAGCTTATTGTAAATAAAACATTTTTAAGGACGTTGAGAATAGGTAAAAACTGGCTGGGTAGCTGAGTGGTTACAGTGCTCGCCTTTGAATCCAAAGGTTGCCGGTTCGATCCTAAGAAAAGTTAATAGCTTTTTAAAGGTACGATTCCGGACCCAGTTGCCATTTGTCATTGGGCTATTAATTAATGATGCTTTCTAACAACTGGTCGATGTTAGATAGTAACAAGACTGGGGTTTGGACCGGTCCCCGTCAAAACGTTAAAAATGCCACTGGCGTAGATACACACTAAAATAAAAAATAGGGCTTGTGATCTTTGTTTGGTTTAATTTAACCTCGGCGACCGAGAACATGCAATGGCAGATCTAGTGGTGTTAATTCGTTTTTAAAACTCGTGGTTACAAGTACAGCCAATACATGTAACCACCCAGCTGTCATTTTCTCGCAAAAACTTCCATATCAATGATTATGGTTAAATATAGTATCAAAAGGATTAAAGAACACCCTAAACAAGAGTGTTCATGCTGACTTTTTTCGAGGGATTTCTTACAAATGGAACGTTTATATAAAAAAAAACCTACATGCTTCCTCGCCTCTTGAATGCCTCTTTCCACAGGTTATTGTGGCGAAAAGCACAGATGGGAAGAATAAAACTACCGTATCTTATTTGAAGTATGGTTTTTGTACACTTAGGTTACGATTACGGTTACATAAATATCAAAGGTATTAATGATAAGTTGTTTGTAGGCCTATATGAATAATTTGAAAATATCAAAAAGTCATCATTCAGTTAAAAAGGAAACATGAATAAAAAGTAATGCATCTGAAAAATATATTTTCAACTTAAATTTCAATTAAAAATACCAATTGCCTATTATTCGTGACAATAAAAGCATTGTTTTATTCTAAAGTTTAGGGAATTCAAATATGCTTACGAGACATTTGTACCTTGCCATCAGATTTGCTCCAAAGTCAAGAGAAGCGGATAAAGTTTAATTTCGGGGATTAAGAGGTCTGGTTCGTTACAAAACCCTCAAGAGGCTTTGAAATGCGTTTAGTGATTCCTCCCAGGCTCCTTTGATAGTTGGTTGGTGCTTTTAACATTCAATCACCTAAAAAGATTTGAAAAGGGACTGCAGGAAAATATGCACTGTAGCTTATTGAATATGCTCGCTTTTAATATTGTTGATTACTTATTAATAGCAAAGGTACACCACTTTGGCCATTAGCTGTAGTTTCTACTTATTGGAATTGATATCCCATACTCTAATACGAGTAAATGTGTATTCGTATGAATACTAAATCAATATTTAAAACGGCTCAAATTATCTATATATTAATAGGCAAGCATGTTTCGTTTCCTCCTTTTTTCTCAGCTTGCGTGCATCGTAGGAGAAATCCGCGCATACCGTTAGAAAGGTATAGTCCCGTAGATGAGCAGAATCACATTCTAATTCACATCGGACTCCAGGGCTACTCCCCACAGGCTTCCAAAGTTCCAATGTTAATCTTATGGGGAAGGAGAATTAATTGAATCATTATACAGCTGTTGTAAAAACAACTGCTAGAAAGGCAGGAAGAACAGATGTTTTAATTATAACTTCTTGGGTCAAATTCAACTGAAAATTTGATCGAATTTCGATCAGGAGGCGATTTCTAGTTTACTTTAAACTTTACAAAATAAATTAGCTCTCTGGAAAAAAAAAATATAGGTGCTAGGAAAAATATTATTTCTTTACAATCTTTAAATGAAATAAAAAAATTAACATTGGTCTTGTGGAGTTTTAAATCAAAACAAAAGAGTTGCTGAAAACTGCTGACTCAACTGTATACTTATTACATGATGTGGCTGTTTAGATAAGTATAAGTAAAATAAAAAGATAAACAACCAAGCAACTTGTAGAATTGTAATTAAATATACTAGGCTTGCCTGTGCAGCGCAATGCGCTACATTTACCCAAATACCTGGTAATAATAAAAACTTGCTCCTTTGCATATAAATTTCAAAGTTCATTTAGCTTTTAACATGTGTTTGTCTGTTTTACTATCAACAGCTGTTATTTGCAATGCATCTATCTATATATTAATAGGCAAGCATGTTTCTTTTCCTCCTTTTTTCTCAGATTGTAGGCATCGTAGGAGAAATCCGCGCTTACCGTTAGAAAGGTATCTTCCTGTAGATGAGCAGAATTACACTTTAATTTGCATCGGCCCCCAGGGCTATGCCCTACAGGCTTTCAAAGTTTCAATGTTAATCTTATGGGAAAATAATAATTGATAGAATTATTAGACAGCTGTTAAATAACAAATGCTAGCAAGTCAGGAAGAATAGGCCCTAGATGTTTCAGTTATAAAACATTTTAAAACTAATTGGCTCAAGATCAACTGAATCTTTGGTCGAATTTCGATCAGAAGGTGATCTCTAGTACTTATTTAATACGCTAAGGGTTTTTTTGTCTTTAGAACTCCTCCTACAATTTTCAACCGATTTTCAAGTTTTTGGTGTCGTTGGATAGGGCTTGGTCTGTAGTTGTTTCCGCCAAAAACTGATGAGAATCTGACGGAAAATAAAGGCGTTATCCACCATTGAAATCTCAAAATTTCCCATTTAAATAGCAACTTTTGTAAAGTTTAAAGTAAACTAGAAATCGCCTCCTGATCGAAATTCGATCAAATTTTCAGTTGAATTTGACCCAAGAAGTTATAACTAAAACATCTGTTCTTCCTGCCTTTCTAGCAGTTGTTTTTACAACAGCTGTCTAATGATTCAATTAATTCTCCTTCCCCATAAGATTAACATTGGAACTTTGGAAGCCTGTGGGGAGTAGCCCTGGAGTCCGATGTGAATTAGAATGTGATTCTGCTCATCTACGGGACTATACCTTTCTAACGGTATGCGCGGATTTCTCCTACGATGCACGCAAGCTGAGAAAAAAGGAGGAAACGAAACATGCTTGCCTATTATATAGATAATTTATATAGAGCCGTTTTAAATATTGATTTAGTATTCATACGAATACAAATTTACTCGTATTAGAGTATGGGATATCAATTCCAATAAGTAGAAACTACAGCTAATGGCCAAAGTGGTGTACCTTTGCTATTAATAAGTAATCAACAATATTAAAAGCGAGCATATTCAATAAGCTACAGTGCATATTTTCCTGCAGTCCCTTTTCAAATCTTTTTAGGTGATTGAACGTTAAAAGCACCAACCAACTATCAAAGGAGCCTGGGAGGAATCACTAAACGCATTTCAAAGCCTCTTGAGGGTTTTGTAACGAACCAGACCTCTTAATCCCCGAAATTAAACTTTATCCGCTTCTCTTGACTTTGGAACAAATCTGATGGCAAGGTACAAATGTCTCGTAAGCATATTTGAATTCCCTAAACATTAGAATAAAACAATGCTTTTATTGTCACGAATAATAGGCAATTGTTATTTTTAATTGAAATTTTAGTTGAAAATATATTTTTCAGATGCATTACTTTTTATTCATGTTTCCTTTTTAACTGAATGATGACTTTTTGATATTTTCAAATTATTCATATAGGCCTACAAACAACTTATCATTAATTCCTTTGATATTTATGTAACCGTAATCGTAACCTAAGTGTACAAAAACCATACTTCAAATAATATACGGTAGTTTTATTCTTCCCATCCGTGCTTTTCACCACAATAACCTGTGGAAAGAGGCATTCAAGAGGCGAGGAAGCATGTAGGTTTTTTTTTTATATAAACGTTCCATTTGTAAGAAATCCCTCGAAAAAAGTCAGCATGAACACTCTTGTTTAGGGTGTTCTTTAATCCTTTTGATACTATATTTAACCATAATCATTGATATGGAAGTTTTTGCGAGAAAATGACAGCTGGGTGGTTACATGTATTGGCTGTACTTGTACATGTATTGGCTATACTTTGTACATGTACATGTATTGGCTGTACTTGTACATGTATTGGCTATACTTTGTACATGTACATGTATTGGCTGTACCAAACCACGAGTTTTAAAAACGAATTAACACCACTAGATCTGCCATTGCATGTTCTCGGTCGCCGAGGTTAAATTAAACCAAACAAAGGTCACAAGCCCTATTTTTTATTTTAGTGTGTATCTACGCCAGTGGCATTTTTAACGTTTTGACGGGGAACGGTCCAAACCCCAGTCTTGTTACTATCTAACATCGACCAGTTGTTAGAAAGCATCATTAATAAATAGCCCAATGACAAATGGCAACTGGGTCCGGAATCGAACCTTTAAAAAGCTATCAACTTTTCTTAGGATCGAACCGGCAACCTTTGGATTCAAAGGCGAGCACTGTAACCACTCAGCTACCCAGCCAGTTTTTACCTATTCTCAACGTCCTTAAAAATGTTTTATTTACAATAAGCTTAACGTAATAGTGTAAGCATTGTAAAATTGACATAGTAAATACTCAATACTTTTTTTATCTTATATGTACTCTTTCAAACGAATAAAATAGGTTGAAGACCTATAATATCTTAGTCAGTACCGTAGCAATTATTTAGAGGAACCACACCGCCATTTGTCCTTAATACAATAACAATAAAAGTGTACCTTTTGTTCGAAATCAAGCATTTTTTTTTTAAATATTGATAGAAAATCAATTTTCTACATATATTTCTAACTGTTGTCGATTTTTTAATGTAGTTCGTTAACCATGGAGGATGGTTTAACATAACATTTTGGGAACAGTCAGATGCTCCCACTGGTGTGCTGGGTGTTGCTTGCAACTGTTAAAACTGTGAAAATCAATTTCACTGCTAATGTTAGTCAAATGGGGGAAATAATTAACTTTAAGTGTTTCTAGGCCCTTCAGTTTGAATGGATATTTATAAATTTACTTAAGAAACAACTTCATACCCAGCTCTATCCTATAACTTAAAAATCATTTATAACTATTAAAAAATTTAGGCGGAGTTCCTTCAACAACAAAACGTGTTGCGATATAAATAAGTAATTATATGAGAAACCGTAGGCCTACAACCTCACCCCGGATTGGCTCGAAATGGGCAGCCCATGAGATTAAATAAAGGCTGGGTTGGTTTTTCGTAACACGCTAAATTTGAATCAAAACTTTTCAAAAGTCGTGGACTCAAGATCGTGTCTTAGCAGTAAACCCTGTTTCCGATATAGAAATCCGATGGCGAACTTCCTTGCGCGCAGTTCCGGCTGAGCATGAAACCACGACCGTGAACGATTTAATGTATTAAGTTTGTTACGTTTCAGCAGAGGATCAGGCAGAGCCCAGTCGCAAGGAACGACTCTCTCTTCTATATATGCGTAAACCTTCTTGAAGCCGAAACCAGAACATTTAAATACCGAAACCAGTCAATTTAAATTTATTTTGATGACAATCTATGATCTCATATGATCATCGATGGGTCGTTTTTTGTAATTAAATCAAATAAACCAGTAGCATAAAGCAATTAATTATTAAATTCAATTTCAATGGTATATAATGGTAGGTATATTCGAAGAAATATTGCCATGGGAGTAAAAGATGTCACTGTATTCTTACTCAGATATATAACGTTTTATTACTTTAACCAGAATGATTTAACCACTAATTATTTGAAGAGAATTTTTATCAAGAATTGGTGAGATGACATTTTATAGTTGTACTAGGAGAAAAACTAATAATTGTTACAAATGTAATTAACAAATAATTTTTAACAGATTAGATTATGAACAATCGAAATAAAATTAGGCTTAAATAAAATATATACAGGGTTAGGCAAAAGTCTGGACACCCCCAGGTAACTTTTTTAACGCGTTGCAGTAGGAAAACCAAACTCGGCACATGTTTACAACATCAAAAACTGCACTTTTTCATCAACTACACAACTTTGCCCCTGCCCCCAAAATGGGGTTTTTTTGGGGGCAGCCCCAAATTTTCAAATGTAAACCCCTATTGAGTGACCCCTCATTTTAAACGATTTATCAAGAGAAATTGAATGGCACAAACCGGTTGTCAATATCTCATTTCTAACCAAAATGGCAACCATTTTAAAATTCGAGAAAGGTAAATTGACATTTGTTGAAATTAAATCGGAAAATAGCTTTTTTAGAATCGAGAATACCTGGAATTATTTTAGAATTGAACCTACTAGTTCATTTCTGCTACTAGGCTCAATTCTAAAATAGTCAAGAAATTATTAACTCTAAAAAGCTATTTTCCGTTTTAATTTTAACAAATGTCAATTTACCCTTCTCGAATTTTAAAATGGCTTCACTTTTTCTCCACCAGGAAAATTTTTGCCCTCGGCTTCGCCTTCGGGTGACTACAGATTCCATTCAGGGAGAGAAAGTCGTACTTTAGTCCCTAGAAGCACAAATAAATATATTGCAGAGTTTTAAAAGTAGGCCTAGTGACCAATCATATCCTCGGCCCCCAGTTACAGGTTAATTATTAAAGTATTATTATGCAAACTATTGCGTCCCGATATCAATTATTTTTCCTCAACAAACCCAACTAATACGTTGGCAAATAAAAAAGTTAATAAACCGTATGTTAAATAATTTTGCCAATTGACTTCCATATTATAAGCCATTTTATACAACACATTTAAAAGTCTTTGTATCGTAATCTTTACAATAACTTGAGAATAATGTTGATAATGTATTTTTCAGGTAAATTGCTCTGCTGGCAAGTGAATAGTCTGCGTTAATCAGTAAGTTTATAGTTAAGAATTTACGTTTTGAAACGTTTTGCAATTATTTGTATCTCTGGACAGACAGAGTTCCATTAATTTCTATAGGAATAAAATAGCAACTGTTCATGGATACGGATAGAAACACGGATATGAGGCAAGCACTCCTATGATTGAGAATTTAAATTACTTGTACGGTTTTAAGAATAAAATTTGAGGGTTTTGCTTAACAGGTTGTAGCTTATATGGAGAAAAGCTTTTAAAGTATGATAGACCTAATTTAATATTATGGTAACGAGATGAATATTTTATATTTGTGAAAAGCACTTTGAAGCGGAATCCTCACATCTCAGCAATTTGAAGATTCTTTCAAATGTTCTTACCGACATTCAAAGTTCTGTTTTGTCTAATTCAGATTTTGTATGCGAACATGACAGGTTACAGTTTAAAGACATGATTGTAGATCCTCATTCTTTTTATTTTTAAGTATATTTTGGTGCCGAACATTTCCTCGGTAAACTGAAACTGAACAATTCTTTGTTGTAGTGTAATGATATCAGTAATAGTACAAGTCCAAAAAGGTTTGTTTCTATTTAAGAAAAACTCGTTCGCTTCGCAAACTTGCACCTTTTGGGCTGTTTGGATCTGTGCCTACGGATGCTGCACTCAGGTACAAATTTGTTGAATTTTGAATATAACATGTGGATTCTTCTTCTACGGTTAAAAGGGGCTTTCATTATTGTTGCTACAGTAATTCTTTTGTTTTTCAGTTCAACTCAAATTTTACAAATTGCTCAGTTCATCCTTTTACTTTACTTTTATTATCCTAACATTAACATTTACAGGGTGTCCAGCTTCAACCTTTACAAACTTTTCCAGGTTATTGCCCACGTCAAAATAAGCAAAAAAGTTCCGGTAAACATATGTCCTAAAATGTTTCGTTAACCCGCTAGCCGCCATTTTGTTTTTTACACTAAATAATTTTTATTTCCGTAACGGATCATTGTATTAAGTTAATATTTGGCATGAACCTTCACTATAACGATACCCATTTTCAGTAAAAAATTTTTTTTTCATTTTTTCCATTATGTATTTTCAAAATGGCGGCCATTTTAAAATTTTAAACTCAAATATCTTAAAAGCGGTAAATTTTATAAAAATGTTACTAGAGACAAAAAAGTTGACAAATTAAATTGTCTAAACATTGATACCAAGTTTGTAAGGATCCGACAACAAATAACGGAGTTATTGAGAGTTTTCTCTGAAAATAACCTAAATTGGCATTTAATCATAGCGCAAAATCAGTGCTTTTCTGCAGGAAAACCACAATAACTCCGTTATTTGTTGTTGGATGCTTACAAACTTGGTGTCACGGTTTAGATAATTTAATTTGCCAACTTTTTTGTCTCTTGTAACATTTTTATAAAATTTATCGTTTTTGAGATATTTGAGTTTAAAATTTTAAAATGGCCGCCATTTTGAAATACACATTGGAAAAAATAACCTTTTTGCTGAAAATGGGTATTGTTATAGTGAAGGTTCATGCCGAATATTAACTTAATACAATGATCCGTTACGGAAATAAAAATTATTTAATGTAAAAAAACAAGATGGCGGCTAGCGGGTTAACGAAGAATTTGAGGACATATGTTTACAGGAACTTTTTTGCTTATTTTGACGTGGGGGCCATTCCATGTCAAATCAACAAGGCTCACAACCCGACCCTCTGGGATTTTGATGAAATTTGGTATGCTGTTAGACCTAGCAATTATAAGCATAAAACAATTTTTTGTAATTTTTTATCTCTTGTAGTTTTTTATTTATCAATTTTTCAAAATGGCCGAAAACGGCATTTTTTGACTTGCGGACAAACTTTCAAACTGCCATAACTTGAGTTCTATTGCACATAGAGAAGTCAGAGTGGGCTTATTTTGTAGCTAATCAAAAGGGCTTTAATTTGATATGCATGATGACCATATTTTAAAAACATTTTTATTACAAACATAAAATTTCCAAAAAGTTTTTAAAATAATTCAAAATGGCGGATTTGAAAAAACTGTACTTTTAAAAATCTGGAAAAAAATTATATTTATCATCAGACTTTTATCTACACATGGTGCAAGTTTGATCATGGGATGGCAATGGGATCATATTTTAATTAATTTATCAAGTATGTAAGCGAGGCGTGATTTAGCTCTATACTGCAGTTGAATAGGAATCTCTCAGTCTATGGGTTATTTATTACGATTGTTAAAAGGTACTGATAGAAATAAAAAAAAAAAAAAAAAAAAAAAAAATACATCAGTAGCATTGACTATGTACCCTAACGTGAATAGATAGACCTCTCATCCAATGCATTTAGTTTGAGGCAAAGATTTTGAAGTTCGGTGGATGCCGCACCAGAGTCGCTGCCATTGATGTTGTTATTATTCAGCTGAATTTACAGTGCTGCCAAAACATTTTACCAAAACATAAACATAACTTTCAGTTATAAAATGTTTCATCCTTGTTTTAGGAAGAGTGGTAATACTGATTTATCTATCATATACGTGTACTTCGATGGACGCCGCACGAGATCCGCACCACCGTCAATATGCTTCACACACGCCTATGCTATGAGAAGTCTACTCACGTAGTGTGCAAAGTCAATGTCAGTAGTGTTTTCAACTAATTTTACATGTTTTTATATGATAGTAGCTTACCTACATAAGATTTCGCAGAAAGGAAGAATTATAACTGTTTTTTTGGTAAAACTCCTAATACGTGTATACCGATAAGTCATAAAAAGTCTTAAACATGATTTGTAATTATTTTTCATTGCTCAGCCTGGTGCACCCTTACTGGGGTACAGTGGGTCAAAGTGTAATGGTTTGGAAAAATATTTTTTTCTCATAAAAAAATTAAACTTGACTATCATTTGAGGTAGAGTACAAAAAGTCTTAATTTTCTTTTTTTTGGTCAGTGGTATGAAACCATGCAATTTCTTTGTTCCATCAATGTTGCAGCTCTTGTCAAATCTGTTTTTTTTTTTAATTTTATTTCTTGTTTGATGTGATCATATGTAGTGAGGTACCGTATTCAAATTGTATTTCATGGATGTTATCCTTTACAAAATTATAAAATTCTAGCAAATTAAGAATTTGGTCAGATATTCTTTGTATATGCTGTCAATCTCTTCACCGTGTACCATTTACATCATCGTAAATGGATAAAGTTTATTTATACAATGAAGATTATTATTATTATTATCTCTGGGTCCTTTTAAATGGGAAGTGGCAGAAAAATGGCATTCTGTACTAGCCCCAAAGTCCTCTCCATGATGGCATAAATTGATAGTTTTTTCTATTTTTATAATGCGCCACTGAGCTATCATAAAAGCAGTAAGTAAATTTTAGAAGGTTTCTCTATAAATGTTTTTCTCAAAAATTTTATCAAATACAATTATTAATAGGGCTAGAATAACATGATTTAGTATAAATTATGTTTATAGTTTTTATGACTTATTATTATGACGTATTATGTATTTTATATCTTGTAAATATTAGTTTTATGGAATGTAAATATTAGTTTTAAAGTAGTTTTAATTGACGCATTCTATCCGACAGTTGTCGGTCAACGGATTAGACCACAAGTATCAAGTATCAATTAGGCTATCAAGTATTAAAAAAAAAAAAAAAAAAAAAAAAAAACCAGTTATACTTCTTCCTTTCTTGCCAATCTTATGTAGGTAAGCTACCATCATATATGATTATTGATTAATGTGTATTTAATACACAACTGATATTTTTTTTATCCCTATCAGTACCTAAACAATAACTATTGTTATAAATAACACATAGACAGCAGGTAGACTGAGAGATACCTACGCACCTATGCACCGGGGAGACCGGGGTACAGTGGGTAATTTTTTGGTTAATATTTTTTTAATCTAAGAGGTTATTCATTAACATTTTTACCAAATAGCTATTTGTTTGGCTTGATATTTTGTAGTACTATTCAAATTTTTTCTCACCTGACACATTGGAAAAAATAACCTTTTTGCTGAAAATGGGTATCGTTATAGTGAAGGTTCATGCCAAATATTAACTTAATACAATGATCCGTTACGGAAATAAAAATTATTTAGTGTAAAAAACAAAATGGCGGCTAGCGGGTTAACGAAACATTTTAGGACATATGTTTACCGGAACTTTTTTGCTTATTTTGACGTGGGCAATAACCTGGAAAAGTTTGTAAAGGTTGAAGCTGGACACCCTGTAAATGTTAATGTTAGGATAATAAAAGTAAAGTAAAAGGATGAACTGAGCAATTTGTAAAATTTGAGTTGAACTGAAAAACAAAAGAATTACTGTAGCAACAATAATGAAAGCCCCTTTTAACCGTAGAAGAAGAATCCACATGTTATATTCAAAATTCAACAAATTTGTACCTGAGTGCAGCATCCGTAGGCACAGATCCAAACAGCCCAAAAGGTGCAAGTTTGCGAAGCGAACGAGTTTTTCTTAAATAGAAACAAACCTTTTTGGACTTGTACTATTACTGATATCATTACACTACAACAAAGAATTGTTCAGTTTCAGTTTACCGAGGAAATGTTCGGCACCAAAATATACTTAAAAATAAAAAGAATGAGGATCTACAATCATGTCTTTAAACTGTAACCTGTCATGTTCGCAGACAAAATCTGAATTAGACAAAACAGAACTTTGAATGTCGGTAAGAACATTTGAAAGAATCTTCAAATTGCTGAGATGTGAGGATTCCGCTTCAAAGTGCTTTTCACAAATATAAAATATTCATCTCGTTACCATAATATTAAATTAGGTCTATCATACTTTAAAAGCTTTTCTCCATATAAGCTACAACCTGTTAAGCAAAACCCTCAAATTTTATTCTTAAAACCGTACAAGTAATTTAAATTCTCAATCATAGGAGTGCTTGCCTCATATCCGTGTTTCTATCCGTATCCATGAACAGTTGCTATTTTATTCCTATAGAAATTAATGGAACTCTGTCTGTCCAGAGATACAAATAATTGCAAAACGTTTCAAAACGTAAATTCTACGACGATAAATTAATTTAAATATGATCCCATTGCCATCCCATGATCAAACTTGCACCATGTGTAGATAAAAGTCTGATGATAAATATAATTTTTTTCCAGATTTTTAAAGTACAGTTTTTTCAAATCCGCCATTTTGAATTTTTTGAAAAACTTTTTGGAAATTTTATGTTTTTAAAATATGGTCATCATGCATATCAAATTAAAGCCCTTTTGATTAGCTACAAAATAAGCCCACTCTGACTTCTCTATGTGCAATAGAACTCAAGTTATGGCAGTTTGAAAGTTTGTCCGCAAGTCAAAAAATGCCGTTTTCGGCCATTTTGAAAAATTGATAAATAAAAAACTACAAGAGATAAAAAATTACAAAACATTGTTTTATGCTTATAATTGCTAGGTCTAACAGCATACCAAATTTCATCAAAATCCCAGAGGGTCGGGTTGAAAATTCTGTTTTTCAGGTTGATTTGACATGGAATCAATTAAGGACAATAACCTGGAAAAGTTTGTAAAGGTGGAAGCTGGACACACTATAATACAAAGTACGATTTAAGAACTGATAAATCGTTGTTATTAAAGTATCATAATTTTACAATTCAGTTTGTGGCTAAAATTGAAAATCATTATTGTACAGAAACACGTGGCTCGTACCTTGACAGTTTAGTGAGCTTTCACTAACTCTTTTGTTTTGATTTTAAACTCCATAAGACCTATGATAATATTTTTATGATTCCAGTGTAAGATTATGAATAAATATTATTTTCATCCAAGAACTGTTATTTTGCAACGTTTGGAGAAAATTTTTATTTCGTTTCATAAACGTTTGGAACTGTTTTTGATATCCAAGGGTGTGCATATACAAACGTACCAATATAAGCTAATGGTCTTAGATTATAGGAATATAAGGTAAACAATTGTAAAGCCAGTCTGTTGAATCACCTTCGTCCACGAAAGTATATGAACTTCCTAATCCGTCGGGTCAATCGGTTGTATAGTTGTTAGCGGAACAGACTTCACAGGGATATCGTGGGTTCAAATCCGCGTTATGCCAGAAAGTTTGATTGGTACCATTCACCTGTCCTGGAGCGGCTAGCCCCTTATACTCTCTTATATGATCCACTAAAGAGCCTACGTAGACGGGACAAAGTCAGAAAAAAATCCAAACTAATCTGTTACTTCTTCCGCACTTATTGCAGTGTTATTCAATACTATCACAATGGGCGAATATGAACTGCCACACAGGTATAAATGGTGTATGCGAACAAATAGAGCGCCGCACAATTTCACGGGGATATAAATTAGCGGTGGCAATTAAACACAGCAGCGCCGGTAATGTATGAAGCTCGCTTTGTGCACCGCCTCGCCTCGCCGGTGCCGGGGGCGGCAACTGCACGTTAACGTTAACGCGCGACGACGCGACGTTTTGATGGAGACGGTATATTAAACATGGAATTACCGAGCATTTTTAATATGAATCAAAGTATTTTTATGGATATTGTTTATAAAAAAACCTTATTACTACCCTTATTACCTTATTAACCTTATTACCTTATACTAGGATTAAGTTCGGTGTTCGCAATTTTTAACGTAAAAAATAAAAATAAAAATAATTAAACTAAAAATTTATTAAATTAATTTGGGTAAGTCGGTGGCGTAGCGATTAGCGCGCCGGACTTCGGAACCATGGTTGCGATGTCGTGGTTTCGAATCCGCGTTCTGCCAGTGACTTTACAAATTGTACTGTTGTGGCGGCTCACCCCCTTATAGTTGGTCTAATCGATCCACGCACAGATCAGTAGTCTATGTGGACGGGGTTAAGTAAGGTGAAAAGAGGTCTGCCAATCTAATAAAAACATGTCATTTGGTTCATTGATGTAAGTCTTTTGGGCGATATATTAATTATTAGTATATTTGTTGAGTAAAAATAGCCTTTTCTGCACCTAAACATTTCTTATGGAATGAAGAACCCTCGTCCCTGTCCTTCAAAAGTGAGCATTCTTAAAAAATCTGCCAAAACATTATGTTTCCTAAAGATAAATAGACGAAGTTGAAAAAATTTTTTATCGAAATAAACATTAATACCTACCACAAATTATCTGAGTTAGAAATATTTTAAATGTCAGTAGTGTATACTGGGTTAATTTTTTGTTCGGCATCTTTTAAGTGAAGTTATTTCGTCGAAAATTATATTTTATATATTAAGCTATTTGTAATTGGCTATATTGCATTGAAGCACACGGTTGTTAGTCTGTGGTCGAAGATAAGAAAAACTAATGCACCTTTCAGCGAAGTAGGTTAAATAAATTTTCCCTCATAAATTAGAAGTATGTACTTAAGAGATTAGTTAACAGATAAATCCATTTTTCTCCAGTAGTTTACCGGCTACCCTTAATTTTACACTTGAATGTTTTATGCTGTCGAAATCATCAAATCGCCTGCAAACTTAGTTAAAAATTAAACAGCCGTTGCTCTTGCTCGTAGATTAGCCAGGGGATCTTCTCAAGTCATAAATTGCCGCCAAAAGATGTTCCGGCCGCTGCGGCGCTGGCCGGAGTGGTCGTTTCTAATCTGCGGAGTGTTCAGAAATTAATTCCCTCAACTCTCTGGCGAATTTATATTTAACTGTTGAAATACATGGTTTTAGATATTTTGTACCATACAAAAAGAATTATATACAGTCTTTATTATGCCCGTCTTTTGGATATACCCTACGTTTGGAAGCACGAGGTGTAATTTTAGTTCGGAATTTTTATGATAAATTTTGGCTTGCATCTAAAAAATGTGATTTTGGAACACGAAAAAGGATACCCGAAATTGTGATGACACTTTTGGAACTAATGACGCACGTTAGATTAATCAAGCTCAATCAATCTTGGAGAAAATCCGTTGTCTTCTTACTCTTGCAATATTAACCAAACCTTGAAAGAAAGGTAACCCGCCTTAGATTAGTTAAGCAGTTATATTACATTAAACCGCCATTATGTTGAACTTAGCCTAAGTCTAAAATTTATATTCGAAAGGATCACTGAAATATTTTGTGTGCTAATGCTTAGTTCAAATGGTGTAATCTTTCGGTAGGTAATAAAAAAGTCATTATATCTTGTCATGAAAAAGCATGAAACCTTCGTAAGATTGTGCAATATCGCAATTTTATTAAATAATCCTATTAAAACATTTAATTTAAATTATAATAATCTGTAAGCTGTCTCTTTGAATACAAATTGAATTTCTTATAAATAATCTGATACTATAGTTTTCCAATAGTATAGTAATGTTATTGGGGTGATTCAGGTAATGTTCATATAGTTTAGGTTAGTACAGTAGTTGAAGTATTTTTAAACTCATCCACCGTATACAATTGTTCTTTTATCTTCAGTGTGGAGGCCATAGACAAACGAATATTTAATGTCTCGTTTGTGTATGTATGGAGGGCAGTTTTTATCAGAGGAAGGACAAAATAGCCCATTGTTTTACAAATGAAGAGCCGAGGATTAATACGATTTAATAATAAGTTGCTTAGTCATTGATTTGCAACGACATAATGCCGTCTTTCATATAAAATAACCTAAAAACAATTTAAACACATTTTATTCTTCAAATCCTTAAAGACTTAGTGCGTCGATCATTACAACATTGTAGTATGTCACTAACCATCTATACACATATTAACATTAAAACTATCTCTTCCACTACCTAGTTATCATTATAAACGTTGTGTTAGCTTATAAAATGTCCACCCCACAACCTCATTTACCGATGTGTTGAACTTAAAGGTTCGTGTGTGGTTTGCTTATGCAAACTTTGAAATCGCAATTTGCAGTGCAAGTTGGACTGCCGCCGGCGGCGCTCGAACTGTTTCCTATCGCCTGGCTCGAGTGTGTCTCGAGTGTTACTTGTCTCCCTGAACATTCAGGGCTGAAGTGGAGGCAATCACGACCCGGCATGTTGATATTTCTGGAGGCAGCTGCGAGTCTTCACTGTTTACCCATCCAATCCCATACACTCCCCTCACCCCCACCCAACCGTTGCGTCACAGGGTCGCATGCGGTCTTCAAAATTATATATTTATTCCATTTGTAAATTTTGTTCTGTAATTTATACATGGAAGGATAACCGTAAAGAGAATTTTTAGCTGATAGGTCTGTATAATTATTAAAAATTTCAGTATACCTGAAAGTTTTTTCAACTCGGAATCTTATTGTACAGTTTGTACTATCTTTTTATTTTGTGTGACTTTTTCTGTTTATACGCGTCTCATTCTTTTTGAGGGGGGGGGTCGTCCATACATTACGTCATCTGAAAATAGGGGGGAGGGGTCCAGATTGAAAATGACGGTAGGGTGATGTAATAGGGGGGGGGGGTGTGCTTTGATATGACGTCATTTAAAAATGATGTTTTATATCAAATTTTGACAGTAAAACAATTTAAACATCAGGTATAGGTTCGTAAACAATTTAAAACTCTTATAAAATAATTATCGAAGAAAATACATTAAACTATTTTTAGGCGTTGTTTTATAGTTTACTAGCTGTTGCCCGTCACGGCTTCGCCCGTGTTTAATTTGTTTGTAATCTCTTTTAAGACCTACAAAATCTTCTTCCTTAAGATATACATTAAGATTAATACATTGAAATAGTGTGAGCGGGCACTTATGAGCAAAGAGGAACGGTCATGTCAAATATTAACCCCGTAGGCCATAGAGTAACTTTTAAGTCCAGTGGGGCGGAAACCTAAAGGATTCCAAAAACTACATTTCCAAAACCGTTCTCGGTGACTTCCCATGAGCAAAGAGGAACATCCATGTCAAATATTAACCCCGTAGATCATAGAGTAGTTTTTATGTCCAGTGGGTTGGAGCCCTAAAGGACTTCAAAAACTATTTTTCTTAGTACAGTTTCTTAGTACTGTACCTTTGAGTAAAGAAGAATGTAAACTTAAAAATTTTAACCCCATAGGATCTATGGTAACTTAAAGGAACGTCCATGTCAATTTCTAACCCTGTAGGCCATAGAGTAATTTTTAAGTCCAGTGGGGTGCCCTAAATGAATTAAAAAACTATATTTCCAAAACAATTTCTTAGTGACTACCTATGAGCAAAGAGGAACATCCATGTCAAATTTCAACCCCGTAGGCTATCTAGTAGTTTTTAAGTCCTGAGGGGCGGAGCCCTTAATTAGTTCAAAAACTATGTATGAAAATCCGTTTCTTTCTACCTTTTGAGTAAATAGAAATGTCCTCGTCAAATTTCAACCAGTAGGATCTATGGGAAGCTAAAGGTTCTGTGGGGCGGAGTCCTAAAGAAAATTCGCAAATTCGTTTCTTAGTGAATGCCCATGACCAAAGAGGAACATCAATGTCAAATTTAACCCAGTAGGCCATAGAGTAATTTTTAAGACCAGAGGGGTGAAGCCCTAAAAAAGGACTCCAAAAACTATATTTGAAAAACAGTATTTGTTCATGCAATTCATATACAGTAATACAATGAAGCAGTAATACACCCCCTTAGTTTATTAATTTTCTATAATTATCATATCTTTTATTGAAAAGATATGATACAAATATTGATTTGTATTTTAATTCAAATGCCATTGTTTATAACATTCTTTACTCTTGTGTTAAATATACCTCCATCTCATCTCTCTTTTCAAGGTCTTAATTTTTTTTAATAGTTTACCTCAGGTCCTTCGAGTATTTTTATTGGTTCCCTTCCAGTATCTAGTATCTTAGTGAATGGCTATGAACAAAGATGACCGTCTATGCCAAAATTAACCCTGTAGGGTCTATAGTAATTTTGAGTTTATTTGTGGCAGAGCCCTGAAGGAAATGTGTAGACCACTTTTTATTGAGCACCTATGACAAAAGAGATTACTCCAAATTTCAAAACCCGCAGGCCCTATAGTTTATAGATTCGATGTTTTGTTCAATTCGTATTGTAATTGGCCATAAATGTAACATTATATTGAAATTTCGAAGACATTTGGGGTGGAGCCTTAAAGGGATTTTTGTGAAAGCGTTCCTTATTGAGCCCCTATGAGCAAAGAGGAACTTCCATGCCAAAATTCAACCCTGTATGCCCCAAAAGTAATTTTGAAGTCCGGTGGGGCGAAGCCCTAAAGATGCTTTCAAAAGCAATTCTTAGTGAGCACCTATGGACAAAGTGTGTCTTCCATTTCAAATTTCAACCCCTTAGGTCATCTGGATTTTCATATTCGTTGTTCCCTAGATTTATATTTAAAATTAGCCATAAGAATAATATTATACCAAAATTGAAATCGTGTGTGGCAGAGCCCTGATAGAATTTCGCAAAACAGTTTTGTAGTAAGTACAATATGAGCAAAGAGGAACATCCACGTCAAATTTCATCATCATAGATCCTATAGTTTTTTATATTCGTTGTTTCCTAGATTCGAACTAAAAATTAGCTATGAATAACATTAGATAGAAATTTTGAAGTCCTATGTGGCGGAGCCCTGATGGAATTTTTCAAAACCGTTTCTTAGTAAGCATGTTTTAACATAGAGGAACGTCCATGGCAAATTTCAACCCGCCATACCCTATGGTTATAAAGATTCGATGATAATGAGTGAGTGGTATTTGACAAAGTAGATTAAACCTAACCTAACCAAAACTCGAACTAATAAACATTTTTACACCAGTTAAGTTGTTTACAAAGATAAAAAATATTGTCATATGGTTACGTCATCCTTTAAAAATATATTATTTCACTAACAGCTGATAGCTTTGAATCTTCAACACCAACAGCTGATTACATCAAATCTTTGAAGTCGTGTGGGGCGGAGCCCTGAAGGAATTTTGCAAAACCATTTCTTAGTGAGCACCTATAGGCAAAGAGGAACTTCCATCCCAAATTTCAACCCTGTAGGTCCTATAGTTTTGGAGATTCGTTGTTTCCTAGATTCGTATTTTAAGTGCTCCATAAGAATAACATTGTAACGAAATTTCAAACTCGTGTGGGGCGGAGCCCTGCAGGAATTTCGCAAAACCGTTTCTTAGTGAGCATCAATGGGTCAAAAGGAACGTCTATACCAAATTTCAATCCTTCAGGCTGGCTATTTTTGGAGATTCGTTGTTGCTTTGGTTTATATTCAAAATCCCCCATAAGAATAACATTGTAACGAAATTTTCAAGTCGTCCGGGGCGGAGCCCTGGCGGAATTTTGCAAAACCGTTTCTTAGTGAGCGTTTTTTAGCAAAGATGAACGTACATGCCAAGTTTTAACCCTCTAGGGCTTATAATTTTGGAGATACTCTGATACGTGAGTGAGTGGTATTTGACAAATATATAGTAGATTTTTTCATTGGGGAAGTAATTTTGGCTTTATTTCTGAAGATACATTCAGATTTGATTGGTCAATGTGTTTGGTTTATCAGGTAGCGTTCATCGTCATCGTGAAAATATCTGGTTTGAATAGTTAGTTCAACAAACTACCGCCAAAATGGGGTTCCTAAGTTTAAAATTTATATTCTTAATAAATAAATCAGTAAAGAATATAACTTAAGTGGCCTTGACGAAAAAAGCATTTTTTTACTTAAAACGGAGGTTTGTTAAAAATGACGCCATGACGTCATTTTTCTGAGAGGGAGAGGGGGGGGTCAGGCAAATTATGATGGTAGGATGATGTTAGGCGTGGTACGGGGGTCAAAAATGGCCAAAAAACGATGACGTAATTTTTGGACGGCCCCGGGGACGGTCTATCGGTCTTGTTGTTACATGACATTATTAATTAATAGCCCAATGACAAAAAATGTCAACTGGCTCCAGAATCGGCCCTTTATAAAGCTGCCAACTTCAGGATTGAACCCGCAACCTTTGGAGTCAAAGGAGAGCGCTATATCAACTGAGCTATCCAGCCAGTATCTCGGAAGTTTATCATTAAGTTTATTGTAAAAGACATTTTTAACTGTTATTCTCTTCTTTTGTATTAGGATCGTGTGAAGTTTGTCATTATTTTCAAAATTCTTTATTTATAATTGTGGGTAGATAAAAGTGCAAAACCTATGGTATAGTTTCGTGGTTAATAATTCAGTTTTTAATGATCAAAGGATAGCATTTAATTATAGTCTGTATAAGTATTTAAGTAGTTATCTGAGAAAGTCAGTGAGAGCCTTTGTGAGAACATCCCTGTGAGAAGAAAGTAATATTTATATTGTTATTTTCTGATTGGATAATACATTAGAAGAGTGCCTGAAAAGGTTGGCTAGGTAACATAGTAGCCTAATATTAAAAGATTTACTATATAATCAAAGCAAACGACTTGTTTGATTCTTCCCTTTAATTTTGTAGTAATAGCAGTTTTAATCGAACAGCAGGCATAATATTATTACGGGTAGACATTTTGTGAATCGCTGATCCAACCAATATAAAACTTCGTCACCGGTGTGTCATCAGCTTTACTCTAGTTTTGAATGATTACTTCTCGCTTTGTAAGCAATTGTTTCGTTGATGCGTATATCTCGTGACATAAGCGTTACAATTTTACGTCATCATTACCCTAAGTTTAACTCACCATAGCAGGGTTGACTGATCCGTTAGGCGCGAAAGCCGTGTTAACAAATTTTCGCATTAACTGTGTAAGCGGAGGAGTCGTGTCGGATTTGTAGTTCTTGTCACTCGATGGAAGGGTTTACAGAAGCCACGCGGGTTAAATCAGGTCTCAACCCGATTTCGGTTGTTTGTGCGCCTTGGGTTTCTATCAAATATACAATTTACACCCCACTTTAAAAATTAAGAGAGATCCTTAAATGCTCTCTATTAATGACTAAGATCGAAATGAAGAAAACAGTTTAAAAGTTTTCTCTGTGTGAAACACAGTTTGAAATTAGTCTCGCTGTAAATGGTCTTACCTTCTTATTAATCTTGATTAGATTTTGAATACCGTAGGCCTACTCGTTAAAACACAATTTCCAATGTGTTTTTATATACCAATAAATGTAATATCATGCCTTGTAATCATAGTAGAGCTTTACATAAAAAGTAGGCCTACATTTTTCACGTTGCATGTGGTTTGGTTTGTTGTTTCTGTGTTTACTATAACTCAAAAAAACGTAAGGGGTTATAGAAAAATAAGATAGTTGATTTGAGTTAAGAAAAAGGAATGTTGGGCTTTGATGGACCGGGACTTGGACAGAATCCTTTTAAAGGTCTGTCGAATGCCGTCTTTAGACAAAGACGTTTCCTTTATGTTCCGGCTCTAGATTTAAAGACAGATTTCTTGTTTTATCACAGTGAATCACTGCTCGTTGGGGTTTTGCTTACTTCCAACAAATACATTCTTCGTTTTATTCTCAAATTATAAAGTAAATTTTTAATTTATAATATTATTCAAAATGTTAAAAAGGAATAACAGATGTTTCACTTTCAATTCTTAATAATATATTTATGTATTAATATAAAACTCCCTAAATAGTAAAAGACGAATCTTTTTTATTTATTTCTATTCAATAATGTAAATTCAAATAAAAAATTCTTCGTTGTAGAATTGACCATTCATACAACTGCATTAGAAACGTCACGGTACACAGTAAACTTAACACTACACACGGATAACATCATGCTGAAAAAAAAACAATAAATCGGAAAAATACAAATAAGTATCACATAAAGCATAAAAACAATCTTTTCTTAAATTTTCAAAAACCTAATGACAAAGTGAAAAGCTCTCTCAATAAGATTTTTTTTTATTCAGGTGTTCTTGTAATTTTATTTGAATTTGAATTTTTTCGAAAACCAATCTCCAGAAACACTTTTTTGTCGTTATAATAGCGTATGGTTAGTAAAACGTCAAAAGAAATTAGGATGTAATAAATTTGTTAAAATCTGAGCACAATACACAATTCAGAAGTAAAATATGGTACAATACGGTAAAACATTGAAATACAGTAGCTTTAATAACCCCATAAAGCGTGCTCCGCCCGAGTATCGATCGGTTGGTCAACACTTGGGTGAAATATTGTGTGGCTTTGGCCGGATCCTATTATCGACCACTAAAAATGAAATACGGGCCCAGAGTGGGTTAACTACCGCAGTATAGGTGTCAGGAATGTGCGGCCACGCCGCCGCCGCGCCGACGGCGGTGGTGGACAGAGACGAAGGGAATGCACCGTCGCGTCGCCATCGTCGATATCGGCCAAATAACGTTAACCTCAACATAAAATCATATTTTTATCGCATTAGCCTTTAGAGATACCGATCAGGTGGCGTAGAAACCGCGGTGAAAACGTTTGTGTTTAACTTAGAGAATCTCCCTTAATATCCATACTGTATTAAGATTGCTGCTTGCACAATTTTTAAATTTTTACACATTTACCTATTGTTTTCAGATGACTTGTTGGCCAGAGAGGGAGTTGTGGGGTGAGGGGGAAGCTGACGCATGCCAGTTGCCAAAATAATTTGCTTTTTGTTTTTGGGTTTTTAAAAAATATTTTTTATTGTACCATATGTTAACCTATCAACAAAACCAAAAACATACAGCATCCCTACGTTGTTTTCTTTTATTTTCAGTCAGCTGTCTTTTTCTACATTGCATTAGTCTATAGACGAGGTGGCCCGTGCGCAAATTGCGCATTTTATGATTCTGTATGAGTGAAACTCATCTACAGTACGTAAATGTTGATTATGAAGTGACAGAGATCTATTTTTGTTTACTATCTAGCTTTTAAAATTCATCTGAAGGTAACCAGCTGTTAAATTACAATTCACATCAAAGAACTTGCAAGAAAAGTTGGTTAACATTTTAAAGCGCCCTCTAGAAATAAATCAAAGGCGAGGGGGGCGAAGCCCGAAACAATATGACCTTTTTAATTACGATTCGTCACTGCGGTATATCCTAAGCTTTAAAATGACACCTCAATCTTAAAAATCGGTTCAGTAGGTCGAGAGAAAAAGGGACGTAACAGACGAAACCCTTATAGAAATAAGAATAGGCCTATAAATTGTTTGTCTACAAAGATAATTCTTTACTTTTTTAGGAAAGTTTTTTCATTTAGAATAGTACAATCTAAGTTTGTTTTTATTCCTTAGTTAACCAATAGACAAGTAGGTTTTGGATGTAAATTTCCCCTCACCCCCAACCCCCTTAGTGGCCAACAAGTCATCTTCCGACAATATTTTAGAATTTTTCTAACATCTTCTGTGAATACAATGACAACATCCTATTCTAGATTGTTTGAGCTTAATATAGGCCTATTGATTTTAACCACATATTCCCGTATTCGAAGTGTCTTATGATTCTTCTTAATATATTATAACGTAAGATAATGGAAATTATCAGCACATAACCTCATAAAATCTTCGTTACAGTATTAATTATATTGAATATTGGTTATTGTAAAATGCATGTATTGGACCAATGTGTACGTATCCACCAATAACTGAAAAGAAACATAGGTGAATAGTCTGATATGTCAGTATATTAGAACAAAACAGATTGTATAACACGATAAGTAGCCATGCCATTAAGGATATCTGTCCAAAAAAATATTGATTAATTAGTGTAAGAGACAACTGCGTATACTATATAATATGAGGAAAACAAGATAAAACTGATATGTAGCCTCTATAAGAGAATGTTGTCCTCAGTGAATTATAGGAAAATTAATGGATTATTCAAATGATCCACATAATCCTCAAAAGGGGTTTCTGGTATAGTGAATTGTTTGATAAAAAAACTGTCTTTTGCATTTTCTTAAAGGAGATTTTTGTTTATCAACCACCTAAATAACTACAATTTATTCTCTACCTGACTTTAACTTTCAAACTCGCGGTATCTTTAAGTGTTTTACTGGCGTGTGATGATGTCTTCTAAACAGTTTGCGGTTTGAGGATTTCCATTTAAGTTGAATTGTAGATTCATGTGAATCAGGACTGATATTAGTAATTTTGATTACGTAATTTTACCGAATTTGATAACGTGTAAACATTTATTTCAATAAACCTCTTAATTGAGCCAGAATAGCGCACCTGAGTTTTATGATTGCAAGTACTTTATTCCTCCTGAGTTGGACTTTGGAATTTAACATCTCAAGTTTGGTTTGAATAAATCTTGGTAAACCTTATTGTCAAACTTTTATCAGCAAAAGGTTACAGTTTATCTGAACTTGATGCCATTATTATTCCTAGGCCACTCAAAGTAAATAAACATGTTTTTTTTTTTTAATTATTTAAGAAAACAATTTACTATGTAGGTTTCAACGATTCTCTTGTTTCTCCTTAAAGTTTTTATACAATCAAGAGGTAATATTCATTTTGAGTCTAAAACGGGTTGAGATTTTTTAATACCCGGTATAACTTACGCTATTCTCATTTTATGCCATTCATGACTTAAGAGGGCGTTGGAGTGCCGCCATGTTGGATTTATTTCCCATAAGAGCAATGCTAAACTTGTCCTCGGCATTTGTCATATAATTTCTTTATTTTTTGTCCGATTGGTTCAGAATAAATAGCGTTTGAATCACAATTAAATTCCCCGTTCCTTTTGCGAGATCGATTCTTTGTAAATAATTTATAAAATTATGTAGAAAATGTTTTAAAAGTAGTAAAAAAACTTGCTTTGTTATTTCAAATTAGTAAAAAAAACACTAATTTTTATAAAAAATTCCTCTCGCAAACAAAATCCGCATTGATGAAACCTTTGTTTAGAGCTATAAACCATTATTTTCTGATTATTAATAAAAGAGTTATTTGACATCCCGTTTAACATTGCTCTTATGGGGGAAAGGTGGAATTTGGATTGACTCCAACGCCCTCTTAAGCTCCATCAGAGAGCGATATTGGGTCTGTCCCATTGTTAGTTAAATACATCACTTACATGTATGGCCACGATAGTTACACTTACAAGATGATAGTTGACAGTCTACACAGATGTAATTTATCGTAGACTATCAATTTGATCGCACAGTGCACTGTACCGCTAAGTGCTATATAGCCAAGACTAACTCGTGAGCAGTCTCCCGCCATATATCACGCAGCAATGTTATCTGTGTCTTGTCGGTTGAAACAACATCGGCTTCGACTGATACCGCAAATTGTACTCGACATCGACACTGTGGCTGATAAATTATCAGACATGTCGTTGTGCAATTGCTTTGATTTCCTTGTACTCATTACATTTCTTAATTATAATTTTAAACTACTCTTTGATACTTGTTTATTATTTTAATCACTGGTTGTGTTACATGTGTGCTAAATCAACCCACATTTTACATTTTCAGTGTAGATTCTGTTATGTATTTTGTTGTGTACTGTGTTTTGTAATATTTTTTTCAGAAAAATGTCCTAGCGGATTTTAAAATCTAAAGGATTGTCCATATTTTTGGCTTTTAGTACGGAATTAAAACATATGTTTTTATATTATACTGTCACCGAGTTTTCAATAAACGTATCAACATTTTTCATAACATTTGTGTGATGTTTCGATAAAGAAGTGAAAAAATCTACAGCATTTACCATTACAGAGTTAGACAAGACACGACGCAAGGGAGTACCAATTCGACATCGTTTATCATTGCCGTCTTGAAGACATTGTGTGCGCAGTTTCGTATTAAAAATACGTATGCTATTGTGGTTTTGAAATCAGAACAATAGTTTTGTACTGTTAAAATATATTTTGTTCGCCTGAAATTGTGTTTGCAATATTTTTGTGTGCGTGTTAACTTAACCGTTTAGGTTTAAACCTTTTATTTAAACCTTTCCAGCCTCTGTTATATCGAATGAAATGTCCTACACTTGTGCCTTGACTCAATGATTTGTTTTAAACACATGTGTTACAATATATTGTTAGAAAACATTGTATATCAACACTTGTATAAATAAAGTTTAATATTTTTTAATTCCAAGTCGTCGCAACAGATTTTTCTGTAACTTGGCTTAAAGTTATTGCCGAGAGCCGCCAGGCTAAGTAGAACGGTTTGCCCGGCTGGCCAGAGATTAGCTGCTGGCCTTCTCCTCTCATAAATTGGCGACGAATGATGGTGCGATGCAGCGCGGCGGCGGCGGCGGCGGAGGGTAAGTGGCCTTCGCTACTCGCTAATCCTCACGCCGTTCGTCCTGGCCTTTACTTTTGGTTCGGTAAATCATAAGTCTGAGGAATGTATTTTTAGTTAAACAAACTTTGAACTGAAAATTAAAATATGCACGACAAGTTAGCCGAACTAAAAACTCCTTTCAGAAAGGAAATTTAGATAGATTAGCATATTATGAAGTTTAAAGAAAGTAGATTAAAGATCGACGTACAGTATTTGCAAAGATATTCACTCAACGTTACCATTTCAAACTGTCCACTAATTGGTATACTTTAAAAACTTACTACAGTTGTTATAGTACCTAATAAGTTACTGCGGTATTCATTGTTAAAATTATTATACGCAGGTGGTGGTTTTTCATGCCATCTCACCATTTGCCCACATTAGGAAAGAGAGTTTGGATTCTGACAGAAAAAAGCGTTATAAAATAGGACTCAAAACATGAAATATTTTTCATTTCTACCAGTTTTCCCAGAGCATCAATGTTCATTTGTAAATAAGCTAATAAATACTACAGTACTAGGAAAAACAATATATTACGTTTTGGCCCATTTTATGAAATAAGCCTACACAGGGGATCTGAATGGGGTAAAGGGGGTCTGAATTTTACGTCTCTATTTTCCTTTGTTCATTCAAGGTTTTCGTGACTATATAATTAGATTGTCATCCATTGAATGATTCTGCCACACATATCCCCTAGTATCGTCATGACTTTTTTAATACATTGTCAAACATTATCATTTTGAATTTCCCACACCATTTCGCGACCTGTGGCGATGGTTCGTCGAATGTGACTGGCCGTGCCGTGTCTTCACTGTTCCACAACCCTCATCGGCGGTACCGACGGCCCGGCGGCGGCACGATGTGTTGACAAGTCGTCGTTAATTTTTCCTCCCACTCCCTCCCATTCGCGTGCTTCACGAACCCTGTTGTTCCACAATCAGTCAACAACTTTATAAAGTCCAGTGTTGGTTGTAACGCAATCTGTAATTATTTTGCAATAACGTTGGCGTGACTCGGCTCTGGAATCTGGATTGGAGGTAAAGTTGGTGTAACTCTGTAGTAGCAGGAAATAATTAAAACTTATTTTTAATCTCAAAAAAGATTTATGCATGTGTAAACAGTTAGGTAGATTGCTAATTAGATTGCTTACAAATAATATTTGGGAATCGTTGTTAACTTATCTTCTAATTGAGTCGGAAAACAATTATCAATTGTTTACCTTTGTGAAAAATGTAATTGTGAATCAATTTAGATCCACAATAAAAAAAATCAATTCCATAAATTGGCTCCAAAGTATTATACAATTTAAAATGCGTAAGGTATGTACTCCTAAAACTGATTATTTTTTTAATTCTACGTCTGCACGTTCCTCTTTTTATACAAATATCCAATTCTTCACAATATTAATAAATCTGTATTTTAAATGTATTTTCTCACAGTCGAATAATGAATCTGAAATAATTTAAAAGTAGCTAAATTTGTGTTTGACCAGTGTTAAAGGTTTACTAAGCGAATGAAAAATTATCATACAGGCTAATTATGAGAATGACAATGTAATTGTGAACCCGGAATGAACAAAGGATCCGGAAGCGCCGCCAGTTTCGCAAGAACGAATTATATAATATTGAGTGATGACAAATTAACATGGACGCATTAATATAACCTTTATTAACATAATCAAACATTTTCAACATTGATAGTACATGATAGATATACGGTTCGTGATAGAGGTACCTTTCACCTTTCCTTGTTCAGTCCATACACATGTTAATGCGTAATATACCTGTCTTCACTGTAGTTTTTAATGATTACAACGATCTAATTACTAAAACTATTCAATTTAAGTAAAATAATCGTCTTTTCCTCCAGTGTTTCGACCGAGTAGCTTGCCGGACGGTTGATGAGAGTGGTGAGCGCCCAAGGCCCTGCCTAGCTGACCGCTGGCGCTGGCATTGGCCAGTATCGGAGCCGCTGCACCGACCTTGGCTTAGTTACTCGCGTTTGCGTTTGACGACAGTTGTGTTGGGAAACCCTATACCATGGGTTGCCGAATTAATTGAGGGCGGGCGAGGGCTACCGTGAATGGATTTAATTTCCTTCTGATGCACTTTAAAAATGCTCATCACGATTGTTGTAGAACCATTCTTTTACTTTGCGTTTTTTTGGATAAACAGTGTAGGCTTGATGAACTGTCCTTATTATTCCTTTGATTGGTCAGAAGACATGTCTTCTTGATGACATATTATATAAGACTAGTATCTTTGTGATTTCTCTAATATAAGAAAGTATGTTGAACCTATCGCAATACATCGATAATGCAAGTGAACTGTAAGCAGGGCGAGAGAACAAACAGTATTGGCCGGAAGCGGAGGAGCCGGCGAGTGTAAACGGATGTGACGTTCTCGTGATTGATGGTGGAATCCTGGATTGCGTTGCTTTTTCTAAATATTCAAGCTGTTTATTCTCTTTTAGCCTTGTCTCGCATCTCTTACAGTAAGGAGTATGGTTTGTCGTAATCTTACAACAGTTATGTTACTTAAGTAGGCCTAATGCTTATTTTTTTATTTTAATTTTTTATTAACACTCCAAAACCTGTTGTCGCTAAAGGAAGCTTCAGACCTGTTTAATGATGTCTATTCCCAATAGAAATACTGGTGTAATTCAGTTATATGTTTACATTTAGTCATATGGTTTAGGTATATGTATGTAGTCATCTATTAAGTCATGCAATTAGTCATATTGGCAAGCCGCTTGGACAGCTCCAGTGTGAATCTAACTGGCGTCTGACCTAGATTGCTGTTAAGTGTTATACCATTGCTGCAATCCATACAATATCTTTACTTATTTGCCGAGGAAAGAGTTTTTCTCGAGATTTTAATCTTATAATTTTAGTTTGTTAAACTCAGAGTAAATATTACCAGAGGAACCCATTTATTACCATAATTATTGTCATCAGTAAGAAAGATGACGGAACGTTCAATTGTTATTTCCTGATGTTCAATAACAAATCTAAAACACTGCCCCAAGCAGACCCGTTCTCTCCGTATTCGCACACAAGATTGACAAGGGTACGGGTTGATTCTGTAAACACTAGATGCCCTCGGGAAATATCAACATCAGTTACGTTTCGACATTGACCCCACTTTCACCTGAACGTTGTCAATCCATCTTATCCTCAATCACACGTTTGTCATTTACAAGCCACAGAAGTATTATTCGCCCACTTATTCATTGCATATATAAAAATATCTTATTTTAATAATAATGATAACTATTATTTGTTGTTCGTCCTTTCCGAGTGTTGTGACTGAACCCATCTGAATTATGTGCTTAAAAGTTGAACTAATCATTGCTGGTATGACACAGAATCCTGTATTAAAAATAAGTTTTGGTTATAAGGTTAGTAAATAAAATTATGACAGATCTTTAGCAAAAATTGATTAACACACCCTATAGCGATGTCATCTAAAGGATCACAAGGAAGCGCTAACAGGATATTTTGGCGGTCGGGACGATTTGTACTGAAAGCCGCTGATATGGATGACATCAGCGGTAAGCTGGCGGGTTTACAGGCCTTTTCACTCAGTGACGCTGTGTATAAAGCCAAGCGCAGTTAAAGCGATTCACACCCCCCCCCCCCCCCTCTGAGGTTTGTCGGTTGATAATTACTTCACTGTTGCGCTCGCCTTCATAATATATCCAATAAGAGCCAACTTCAATGGGTTATAATATAATTGTCTAATAATTCAGTATACAAATAATAAAAAAGAAAAAATCCATATAAATATTTTACCATACGAGCATTATAAACTGTGTAAAAGAACAGAGATGAAAGAACAAAACAATTTATTCTCTCTTCTTCTCTGTAATAAAATTGAAAACCATCAAATTTTCCGTTTCAAGGTCGAAAAGAGCACGTTTATTATTTGTTTGTTGAGTTTATCGGACTATATTCCAAAAGGAGACATCAACAAAATGGGCTTTGTACCGTGCACAATTGTATTAAAAGTAGATTAATAATCATTAACAAGCCCCCAACGAGCGGTATATTTTCAACTGCCTACAGTGTGCCTATGATTTTCCAAATTGATTTACTAAAAAATTGAATGATACATGTACCTACGTTTAAAAACTATATCACGTTTTCTGTTGGAGCTAATTAATAATTTTATCATATCGTAATGGCTACGTTAATTATAAATGACACATTTTAGGCAATGAGGCGATTGCCTTACGAAGCCATTGGTGGGAAGGCGGCAGCGGAGACGGCTCACCGCCCCGCCCGTAACAGATGAGCGATGTGTCGTGTTATACATTACTCGGCATCTCGTGACACTCTCTTTAGGCTTATACGCAGTGATCATTCCTTTCACACACATCCATCACCGCGTATTAAGGTGAACACTGCTCTGACGTACGGCGATTTCGTTGAAGAAAAGTTCTTTACTAAAACCGTATTTTAGATGGGATGTGCATTTTATTTATTCAATACTTTTGTTTTATTCGAGATGAAGACTTATTACAGTAGAAATAGAGCTCATTGAAGAAAGTCATAAAACACCTTGTAGTTACAGTACTTGTTTTTCGTTTAATTTTGTTTTTTATTTGCTTTTTACTTTTGTTCCCGAAATTACTAGTTTTAAATCACAAAATCAATGCTTGAAAATAATGTTATTTTTAAACTTATGTTATTATTAAACTTTGGACCGAAAGACCCCTAAATACCGTTAGAGTTTGAGATAAAATGTAAATGCATCGCTACAGGAACTCCTCGTATTATAGGATTTTAATATGAGTATAGTATAGGATTTTAATACTCTACCGAAGGGACCCAATCTTACTGCATCCGAGATTACGTAATACCTGATCTTATGTAATCATATCGGGAGGGGTAAAACGCCAACAAATAAAGTTCCTTTACTGAGGTTCATGTTCGTTACAGAGACCTAAAGTCAAGGAGCTTTTAGAATGTGATTTGTAATTGAACCTCCTTTGAGAGGGACCGTGCCCGCAACATCCAATCATCTTAAATGGATTCTGCGCAATCACTGAAAGAAACTTGGAGATACCTCTGCATGGCAATACGGTCATCGAGCTATACGAAAACCCAAGTAGAAGAACCAATCACATCTGAACTTGCGGTAAAGCAAAAGAAATACCTGATATTAAATACGCGATTATTTATTACATATGATTATTATCGTTTTCAAAACATTTGAAACGTTAAAAATTGTTAACGAAGAGATGAATAGGTTAGTTCGTGTTAAATATGGTTCCTCCTACTAAGAGAGTGCGGGGGTTTACTTTTCTAGTTAAATAGGTTATTAAAGACCTTAATAAATTCGATCTTTTAGTGACATATACCTATAATAATATGACCATGTGTTAATCCATTTTTATGTTTACAGGTACGTGGAGCTAGCTGTATTGAACTTTTGCGAGGGAATGTAGTAAGTAAATTTGTTATGTTTTAGACTACAAACTAAACTATAAAATGGTTTATAAATAGTAAATGAATTGCTTAAAAACATCTTCAACTTTACTTTTTAAAAGACCTAAAAGTGTTAGTTTACTATTTTATTTTATGTCATTTTCATATAGCAAATCAATTGTAGCAATAGATGAAGCACAGGGACTTATCAGTTGAGACAATATCATAATACCGTCATGTTCACGGTACAAATGCTATGAGACTACGCACTAAATTAAGTTTATTTTCAATTTAAATATTTTTTGTGGCTATGGTGAAGGGGGGAGAAGGACAGCGCGTTATTATTTTTATTTGAAAAGGGCGGATTCCAATAAAGTTGATAACGAAAACTAATCTAATAATCGTTGAATGGGTTTCCGACGACGCGACGGATGTTACATAAAAGCAATGTTGTTGATGTAGCCAGTGTTTCGCTAACTACATTTGTAGCATACGCACTCTAATTTAGTAACACCAACTAATGCGTTTTTATTTACATGTTTGTTCAAAGATAACAACGGAGTAAATCGGGTTTTACATAGTTTAAAACTAATTGGTAATGATAAATTATTCATCTAATATACGTTGTTTGTCTGAGACTTGATTTTCCAGTTCATCAACCGTTTTGTTTTCTCTAAATTAGCAGCATTGTAAACGACTATATGTTTCGTACGCGAAATTATGAGTGAAAATCCCTCAATGCATAGGTGATTTAAATAGCAATACCATACGCATTACATTTAACAACTAATACATATTATATATAAAAATTTGAAAAAAGATTATCCTGAATTATACTAATTTATACATTTATAATCGGTTTGTCGTAATAAATGAAAAGATATTCGCAAAAACTTATAAAGCCACAGCCGCTATTTTGAATAATCGGCCATAGCACTCAAGTGCAGATTCGAGGAGTGGCACCTCAGCTAAGTATTGTACTTAGCTTAATACTTAATACTTTGATCGATTAGAATCGATCAAAATAAATTAGTTGGCAATTAGTCCTGGGTTGACCAATAATTTGACTGGACTGTAACTTGTGAAATTGAAATATTGTAGGTCAAAGTGAAATAGGCCATAATCATAATTAGAGGTAAGATATTTAAAGAAAGATAATTTCTAAAAAAAACCTAAACCACAAATTTTCTTCTTTATATCCTAAGGGGTTAACAATAGAGAAATTTTACAAAGACAATTTTTCAAAAACCCTCAAAGATGGCCCTTATGCGTAAACCCTTAATTTATGTGCTGCTGTGAATTGGTTAATTTTGGATTTTGGTTCCTATTGTAAGCTTTTTTTATAAAAAAATTTAATATTACATTTTTGGGCTGGCTTAACTTTTAATTTTATAAGACTTTAAAAATTGTTTTTTATGCATGGCATTTTATACAAATCGTTAACATCCCTTAGAAACCCTGAAATTTACAATTTCAAAATTTAGGCCTAATGACGCAAAGGGAGATTTGTGTTTTTAGATATAGCGAAAAACATAAATAAAATAACGGCCATGATCGTCCATTGGACAAACTTAAATTGAGCTCCGAAAGAGATAAATTTATGATACTGTACGGTACTGCATTTGTTTTACACGAAATAATCTTGTTCATCGTTCATTATTTAACTTTGAACGTAAAGCATTTCAGGGACATATTGGATTTGTTTAATCACCGAAGTTATTCAACCTGTAACCATCGTTTATTGTGTCGGAAACTTTTAAGCTTTGTTGAAAGACGGGTCTTCACTATTGTCTTTCCTGCCATTATCTTAAGCCCCATTCTTCCATTCCGCCAAAGCCTTTATGTCTTGTCCTGAAATCGTGTTTTAAGATTATTTCGCTTCATCACTGTTGCCGTTACAAGATAATGTCGGTTCTTTTAGATATTCCTATTTTTACACAATTTCGTTCTGTAATCGTTTATTTGAAAACTGTATTTCAAATAAAAACATTTTATTCATCAGTATTTTTGTATTTTAACTCATTTTCTTATTAATCTAACGGGAATTAAATTGTACTTAGGACAATATTTTTATCTTAAATTTATCAAACTCTTGACGTAGTTAAACGATTAATTCTACGAATTTATTAAATTGAATAATGCTGATGTAAAATAAACATTTTGCCATGAATGAGTTGACAAGTGCTTGTTGTATATTATTTATTTATTTGGTATAAAGTAAACCTAGTTGGTTAAACAATTAGGCCTATATGCATTTATATTTATTTAAAGATTTCTTTTTTATACGAATGACGTTACATAGTTTATGAAATAGGATTACCGTACCATATTTTAGTTAAACATAACTAAAAATTCCACTAAACAAGTGCCATGGAAATTATATGTTGTCCTTTCTTTTAATAGGAAAAAGCGATCTAAATTTGACATTTTCGTTGGTAACAATCGAAATTGCTAACAGACTGTTTCGCAGAACACCACGCTGGAGGTCTACTATATAATAGTAGGGTCTAGGATTCACGAAAGTAGTCCGATGCTTACTAATACTTTAGTAAGTGCATCTTACTAAAGTATTAGACTCTGGAGTGGTAGTTTACAGTAGCAAGGACATATTAAAATATTTATTAGCGAAATGATGGAAAAAACGATATACGAAACCAAGTCTTCTTGAACTTCTGTATTGTCACAATAAAATTCAAAAAGTCCACAATCACAAAACTTGACAATTTCACTTAATACAACTGAACAAATATAAAGTCCCGACTAAACAGTTGGCTGCACTGACAGGCCTGTGAGAACACCCACCGGCTACAGGTCCTAATAGAAAAGGGCCGGCTCCGATCCAGAGTCCAGCTTGTATACAGGAAGGGGCGCAGTCCTTCTATATATCAAAAAGGTTCTATAAACCTCTGTAGATATCTTAGTCTTGTCACATTAATCTGGCTGAAAGGATAACAACCCAAGTTCTCATTATCTGAAGGTTTGACAAGGGTTCTAACAAATGCCTAATTAAATTGGTATGTAAAAGACAAGGGTCTTCTCTTGGTTGACAGATTGACTCTATCACTTCAAGGAAGGGTACGGATAAGCCTGGCCCATCTGCCCTCGAAATATACAATAAGACATATTTATGGGACACTGAATGATAACTTGATTGAGGTGTCTGGGAACCTACTGGAGAGAGTTTAGGAAGGTCGTAGCCCAGCTGCCCTAGGATTATACAAAGGAACATCATTATGGGGCACTGAATTTTAACTTGATTGGGGAGTCTGGGTACTAGGATAAAAGGCAAAAAAATGTGTATAAACATTATTTAGGAGTGGTCAAGGTGTGTGTGAGGCCTACAACGATATCCTATGAATTGTATTTCTAGCTGTATGCAATCAGAGGCTACACAATCGTAGTATATTTTACAAAATACATAATTTATATACACTTTAACGAAATGTGAAGTAATAGAGCACCAGAAGCCTGTAACGTTTTAACTAGATTCCACAGAGTATACCCTATACCAGTTTCAATATTGTTCAACATAGCGTCCATTAATCACACTGGCTGATAGCAGCGTTATCCGGGTCCGCCCGTCCATCCGTCTTGTAAGAATAAAACAGAGGCACCAGAGAGATAGCGTTGACCGCGCTCTCTCAGTTGGACGTACGGTATCTGCAATGGTGCAATGTAGTGATTGTGTCGCCCATAATCCCACAGCGTCAATCACGATGCTAATGTGTTAGCTGTTTACACGCAAAATACTGTAGGTTTTAACACTTTTATTTATATCATTCGCGGGAGGACCAGGTTGACCGAGCCTTGCTCCTTGGTTTTAATTACATTTTGTTATAGTATCATGGTAATCAGGCAAGATGAACTTTAATCCAACAACCAACCTCTTCACTGTTAACATCTGTTTCTTAAAGAATGCTTAAAAACACCAAAACTAGAGTACTCTGAAGGTAGGTGACAACTACAGCTGATTCCAAGGGAAAAGCACCAAGAATCGTTATTTGTTGTTGTTGATGTCACCTATCTTATTGAGCGGAGCGAGCGAAGCTCCTATACTACACTCTGGCTTTTTATTTACACGTACTCCTCCTGAACGGCTGGAGTGATCCTCAAAAAATTTTCTCGGTCATAGTAATTATCTATGGAAAGGTATAAATCTGAAATGATCCAAATCGGACATAAGGGTTCTGCCATATGGTCCTTTAAGGTTACCATGTTATTTTAATAGGAGAAATATTTTATTTGGTTTGTTTACTGTGTGTTGATTATACAGCTGTTATTAGGATCAAATTTGAATGCAGACTATTACTATTAGCTGTTTGTGAATACAGTAGTTTTATGTGAAATTGTTGTTTTGTTTATTTTAGTGGTTTGTTTACCTTTGTATGTGAATGAAATGCCACGTTTACGGAGAGGAGGTGCAAAGGTGCAAATCTTGGACGACGCACCATTTAATATCTTGTAAACATATAATACCCCGTCGCAGCAAACCTGCGTAATCAAAAATTATTAGAGTATTGCAGACTTGTGGCGAGTAAGCGCAGCGAACAACCTAAATCTGGCGACGAGTTTGTGCAGCGAATGAGCCGACCAAAAGGTGAATGAGCGCAGCGAACGAACTAAACCCTGACGACGAGTAGGCGTAGCGAACGAGATCACTTGAATTACCTATTTAACATTTGCTATTATTGATTTTAAAAATAGTCGCTCCGCTCAATATTGCAAGCAGACAACTGCATTGTATACCTAGTTACAATATACTACGGATCGCCGACTGGTCGAAAGTCGACCAAAAACTCAGTTCATATTGAGCCTATTAGATTTAAAATGTTCTTAACAGTACCATCTGTTATTTCTGATTTGCTATAATTTGTTACCACTGTCTAATGATTTAATCAATTATCCTTCCCCCATAAGATTAACATTGCCACTTTGAAAGCCTGTAGGTCGTATATCCCTGGGGACAGATGTGAATTATAATTTTATTTGATCATCTACAGGACACTTACTGTATTTATAACATTATGCTTGGATATTTCCTACGATGCGCAAAAGCTGAAAAAAATAAGGTAAAGAAACATGCATGGTACTATTAATATATATTCTAGATTCCTTGTTTGAAAGTCATATTCTTTTATTTTATTTACCTTTTCTTGTTATTTCGTTACCAAAATGTAAACCCATAGGACCAATGTTAAAAAACAATTTCAATTGCAATTTTTGAACTTAATTTGAGACAAAACTCGATTTCGCCTCACGTTGAGGCAGTTTCTAAAGTAATTTTTATGATAAACACTCTTAAATTCAAAGTTAAAGCAAAATCTACCAGCTAAATTCGTGGAAAATACATCGTTACAGACACTCCTCGTGTTATAGGATTTGTTCCCTTAAATATTACATTAGTTAGTTAAGATTTTACGTTAACATTTAAGTTAAGAGTTAAGTTAACATTATATGGCGTTGATTCTATAAACTTAATTATTTAATGGCAGTTAAATTTTTTATATTCATAAATTAATAAATATTTCTTATGAGTCGTTGCTGGAATTTGATATAATCCCGCATATAACAGCATCTAGAAAACTTGAGGGCTTAAAAAGTTTGATAAAAAATAGCAATTGTAGAATGACTTTGAAATCACCTTTTACGTAGACCTATGTTTTAGATAATAATAAAAAAAGGAACTCCTATAAATATTATTTACTATCAGTCAGGTCGGGAAAACTATTTAGAAATAAATTAACAGAGGAATTAAGGAAAGCTGCAAGAAATAGTCCTGTCATTTTGGAACGGTAGGGCCCAACAGGGCGATTTTCAACATGGGGCTCCCCCGGAGCAATGTGATAAACGGTTTCAGGGAGAAAAGGCATGGGAGAAACGCTGATTAGTGGGTATGGATCAGGTGAGTTCCACTCAACTTCGTGAAAAGGATATCTACCTTTTTCTAAAAAAGAAGAAATAGAGTAACAAAGGCAAAAAATTCTTAAACCGTTATTTATGAAAATTTTTTTGTTGTATTTAATCAAAGAATGTTTTATGAATAAGCAATTAATACGAGTATTTTCATCGTTTTCATAACTGTGTCCTGGTTGTGATATACGTAAAACTTACATGACAGACTATTAATTTTAGGCTCCATAATCGTTTTTAGGAGGGAATTATTATTAATAATGTTCCATATAATTAAAATTTTGTGTCGAGCTTTGGCCAGTTACTCTTTGGGATATTATTTTTAGCTGGTTTGACTAAAACTCCTTGAAATTTTTGATCAGAATAGCTGACAACGATATAAATCAACTTACATACAAATATGCAATTTCAGTTTACATCATAAAGTGGGCTGCACATCTTCCTCAAATACCCTAATGATACAAAAACAACTGAGGTACGTAGTCCAGAAGGTATTATATGTCACCGGGTTGGTGGGGTACGTTTCCTCGACCCTATTTAGTGTTGCATGGCGGACAATAGTCCTTTATATGTAAATCGCAGCCTGAAATAGCTGTAATGTGTTTCCTTCGAGCCGCTTTGACAACACATAACATCAGTCCAACGGTGCTTTGAAAAATTTCAGGGATTTGGTTAATATGTTGGCTATTAGGCGTTTAAGCCGCTAAAGTAAATAAAAAGCATTTATTTCAAAGTGTAAAATATTTTTTAATTCATCACCATTGAAAAAAAGTTAAATCCATGATTTGCTCTTGACACGCTATACCAATTTTAGTATAAGATTTAAGAAAAAAATCACATTAAAGTGTAAAAAATCTGTAGTTATTCACTCAACAGACCAACAAAGAGGTTCCTCAGATTTAGTAACGTGCAAATACGTTGGTGGCAAATTCGATTGTACGTTGATCTGATCGCCATAATTGAGTCAGATACGGCCCTAATTCATTTGTGTTTTAGTGGTGTTCCAGATCCGCGTCAATTTGACCATTGCAGCTGCTTTATGGACCAGGAATACGAACAAAGGCTGTAGTTAGGCGATGGAATGATTTATAAGTTATTTGACGATTACATTATCCATTTCATATAGGTACTAGTTTTAAATGTTATCTTAATATAGTTATAATGTTTTCTTTTTTATTTTTTTCCAGATGGTTCGTTATATCTGTGCTCATCGCTTTCGAGAAAAGAGGAAGGTCAAGGGACGGGGTGGGGTTACTTTTCTAAAAACATCGGTCTGTTGTATCTAGGTCGTCATCAAGATAAAAAAATGTTGCATTCGATTAGAGACAAAATTAATGCGAATTAAGTCAATTTTAGAGTATATTTTTCGAAAACCATGAGCACCGATACACCGAGCCATCTGTATAAGAAGGAAAACATCCAATCAAATTCCGAGTTCAGGTAAATTTTCTGACCTAATTAATGAATATAGGATGGTAAAAATTAAAACCCCCCATCAGTGTGTAGCAATCGGGCGGAGTATTGGTTATTCAGTAGGCTAGATCAGAGAATGTCGACCAGGCGAATTAAATGGTTCCAGTACAACTATGATGCACCTCTGCGCTACAATCTCTTTAAGGAGATACAACCGCTGCATTACTCGATACCACTGTGATTGTGACCCGCCCGCCGCCTCATGTGCATAAACCAACAAAGTATAGACCACGTAACGTCGTACCGTGCCGAGCCGCGCCGTGCCCGGTCGTGCCGTGCTGTATAGCGCGCTGCCTTGCAGACCGGCTCTACTTTATTTTACACGTTTCTGTTACCTATTTGTTGTTAGTGTAATTTTTAGGGTCTAAAGTAAGTTAAGGTTTTTTAGAGTTCTCTGGATTGTGTTTTAGAAGAAGAGTAATGTTTTTCAATTAAATTCATTAAAATAAATGATTAAGGCAAGTGGTGTTTAATAAAGTACTCGTATTTCAAAGCGTATATACTGTAACCTTTGATTATGTCACTAACGTGAATAGACTTCTCGTAACATATGCGTGTTTGAAATCGATTTACGGTAGCGCTATATGCTGCGGTGTACAGGAAGTACGACTACAAGTGACATGTAATAGCATAAACTATACTATGTGAGCTAACGTGTCAACGACGTATCGCTATTGAAAATGTTGTCAATGCTGCAACGTTATTGCACATTTTAATTTATATAATGTGAGAAGTCTGTATCGCTAAACTTTCCTCTGACTTTTTGGCATGTTCAATCGTTTTATGATTAACTTAATTACTAAAACAGGTTAAAGAACATGACGTTTTATCTTTAGTACTAAGCATTTTATAAGATTGCGTTCTTTACAAGTTCCATTAAAATTTTGTTAAAAACTTGTGCGGTAGAGTAATATCATATCAAAAACCTCTTTGTACCACGTGTCACAAAAACGGGCATGTAAAAACGCCCCTTTTCAAATATTCAGAATTAATTCAAACTAGAAATATTAACATGTACGTTGAAATGAGTGTCATGCACAAGAGCGGAACTATTTGTTTTTGTGAAAAATATATTTTGTAAATTTACAATGGTTTACTGATGTTCTGGAACACCCGATATGTAACAAATATGCCTGCAAAACATTCCTTTTGTGTTTCCACAGCATACGACGAAACCAACCATAAATCTTTCACTAATAGTCATAAATTACCCTAACTTTTATTTATAAATCATATAATGTTTTAATAAAAATATCTGTCTTGATCTTATAGTTTTTTTTATTTTACCCAAACACGTGAATATATTTATTTTTTAATAGTCCCCTTCTCTCTTCAGAGAGTCTCAGCACATTGTTTAACAACTTTATCGTTATTAAATTTGTCAAAAACCATAAAACATCAACGGTGTTTGGGCCTGAGGTGGAAAGTTTCCGTCGTTAAACCAATATCGATAGTGGCACCTCCGCCTCCGCCTCCAGAACGCCATTGTTCCGAGCGGCGCCTTGCATTGTTGGCTTTGGCTAATGAAAATAACTATCGGAGGTATGCAAGTTTACAACCGATATTCAATGGCATCCTGAAAAAGTACTAGAAATATGGTCGTCACTTTTACAATGTCATAATAAGTTATAACTTACGTTGAATAAAGTTAAATATAAGTTGTATTTAAATAAGGTCAATCAAGTCTTTATTTTATTGGCTGTTGACCCAGAATAGGTTATTTATTGCGCTGATATTTTGAAAAGTAATAATTTATCTGTTAAACGGGCTAATTTTGTTTGCTCATCTGCATTTAGAAAAGACTCAGTTGAACTTTGCTTTTAATTAATTCCTTATCAGTTAATTGTTTGTACAACCAGTGTTGAACCACCTCGAAAAGAACTTTCGTTGGAGAATTAACTTTCACTTTATTCCAAATAAACGACAATCTTTTTAAGACATATAAACTAAATATGATTGTGTAGCCAGTGATAAAGTACATTAACTGATTAGTATTAAATCTGATTAATCTTCAAAATTTACAATAATGAAAAATCACTGTTGAGTCGCAAATCGAACTTCTTATATACTACTCCAGCAACGATTTACCGTTAGAGAGTTCGATAACGTCTGATTTAGTGATAGACATTTCCGAGTGTAAGAAAAATACCTTCGTCACGGCTCAGCTGTGTTGATCTTGTTTCTCGCGAAACGCTCGAGGTGGCAAGCGGCACCACTCAACTTAAATGTCGGGTAGTTTTAGCGTAAGCTCGATCCCAACTGTTTCTCCTACGAGGCAACAATATTTCGTTCCGCACAATAACTCTTTGTGAGGGTCCATTTATGGCAATCATTGCGTGTTTACGAATGTTTATCTTAATGAAATGCAGATTGAATTTATTTGATTGATGTCAACCTTCTTTGATTTTTTGTTTAATTTTAATTAAGGGGCAAAGTAAATAGGTTAAAGTATATATTAAGTTTTTTTTATAACCGCGTCACTATCCCTGGTGCTCGGAACATGCCTGAATAACGATTATCCAATTTCTTCAGTATCCACAGAGGAAGTAAAAATATTCGTACGTAGAAGCTTTTTTATAATGCCAAGTCAGTATTATTCTTAAACAACGAGGCTTCCATTACATTCTTTTGCGGCGTACTTTGATACAAAAGTGTAATAACTTTCGAAGACAACGATGTGAGATGAGAAAGGAAAATGAACTCCGTGTGAGGAGAGGCGGCGGGCGGCGTTCCTATAAAGATCTGTCGAACTCAGTCCGTTAGACAATGCCGGTTCTTTGTGTTACCATGTTTACGCTCCATAAAGATTTTTACCCCCGATTGCAATCTTGCGGGTTTCTATCTCAGAAGGTAAAAAGAAACTCCACGAAATCCATAACTTAGACCTTCCCTTCTTTTGTGGTAACATAAGGCGTAATTTTATAATTTAAGAACGCTTAAAAGTGGGTAATTCATTTCACAAACTAATAAAATAAATTTAAACATTTAATTACACTCAAAGGTACTCTTGTCGAACTAGACAAAAGCTTCATCAGGTGACGATTATAAGTAAAACAACAGAACACCAGGAACACAGACGTCTGGCTATCAAAACCCCAGGATCGATTTGTTATTTGAGGCGCTCGTTTACATAGTCTCAGCACGGTAAATACGGCAGTCGATCGTTTATTCTCCGCTTCCCACAGTCTACACTTTCAGTTGTTATTTTTCAGATTTAAATAAAGTAAACGTATCTTTTTATAAATGCTATAGTCACTGGATTTTCTCAAATGATAGATCGCCCATTAATTACTATTTATCTATCATTTTCAATATTTTTTGTTTTTCTTTGGTACTTGAGATTTTACCGCGCTGTAAATTTGTGATTTTTCTTACCTGCAAAGATAATTCATATGTCAGTGTCTCACAAACTCCGGGTTTAACAAACAGGTAAAATTAGTTATCGTTGAAGCAGATACAAGTATTTCCACAGACTATTTTTTACGATACAAATAAAATTTAAACCGTTTTAAGGTCCCTCCCTATTCCTATGGCTAGGCGAGCCGATGAAGCGAGCAAAGGCGAGGCGTGTCTTCTGACATTACACAGTTGCCACTGTTTTTATGCTACTAAACTTAAAAGTGCACTTGCGCTTTGTCTGCATCAATCAAAGCTTGTTTGATCTAACTGAAAAGATGCAAATTTTATGAATAGGCCTAGTCATGCTCACAAAAAGTAAGCAGCATGAAACACAGTTTTATGTCAGGATGATTTTCTCAGCTGTAAAGTTATATTTGTCGATTGCGATTTGTTTTTGCACTTTTTAAAGCTCTATTTTCATCGAATTATACGACAGCTTTATCGGTTCAGGTATACAAGACAACAAAACATTCGGAATACAGACGTCTGGTAACCAAACACTCAAACAAGAAATAAATCTACTAGAAAATACGTTAAGGATAACTAACACTAGTCGACTGTTGCGGTTATCGGGTTGCATGCTGGGTTATTTTCTTACCCAAACCGAGTTGACGATTAATTTGCTCAAACAAATTTGGCCAAAGTTCACCCATTACGTTCCTGTATATACTGGAGTACGTAATTTGCTGTATCATTGATTTTATTGGTGTGGGAACATTTATATTATTGGTACCTATATAAGATAATCTATGAAAATTACAATTTTGTATCAACACCATTTCAATTTTAAATTGAGTGCCCCAATAGAAACATAGCAAACAAAAGTGTTTTCATCATACTACATGCAGAACAGCCGTTTTCTGGCCTGTCATTAGTCCGGCATTTTTCCGTTTTCTGCAGCCTTTTAAAAGTGCACCGCAAACACATACATTCAATGATTACAATGATTTTGTTTTACAGAGTTTGTGTTTTGTTCTTATTAGTGAGTTAGTTAAAGGACTTAGGCATATTTGACTTTTCTGGCATGAAACAGCTACCGCAGAATATTACCACAAATATTCAATTATCTTTGTTTCAGACCTATGTTGGGTAATATCTCCCTCACAGAGTTACGAAACAACTTAACTCTGCTATACTGAAGTAAATTGCATTGAAAATGTAAATACTTTGATTTATTGACCTGGGTAAATTAACCGAAGCCACGATTACCGAAATTGAAATGGGTTAAGATACCAGACGTAAAACAATTGAATTACCAAACATTATAACGATAATCGTGACACTTACCATTCACAGTGTTAACGTAAGATATATGATGAGAAAAATACACTATAAAACACATGCGGAAGCGAAATGTAGTACTTAAAAATACGGTAAAAAGGAAAGTTTTTCCACTTAATCTTGATTTATCAATTATGTTATTTTATAACACTTCTATCTCATTGTTTACTACGAGTTTCTCTAGTTTTAGAATTATCCCTGACAAGTGTTGCATCCTACCAGGAAGTTGATGTGCTGCAACGAGTCTTTGTTCCATTGGTGCACAAATAAGAATCACGTATCATGCTTTCGAAGAGCGGTCCCGGTATGTTGACAAACAATAAACCAATTAAACTAATGACTTCTATCACTGTAACGGTTCCAGATTATGTTGACATCGATTTTCCTTGTTTGTTCGTCGTACAATTGTTTGTTGTACAACTGAGTTACATGGAAATAAATCAATGGGACATGTTTGTTTATGTACCCTATAGTTTACATATATTGCTGCTAAACTGCTAAGTAATAAAACAGTTAAGTGGAGAATGTACAAAATTTTTATCATGAACTTTAAATATATTTTTACCGTTTAAAGAAATTAACAACATTAAAAGTTTTTTTTGGGTATTATCAACATAAATTATAACAAACGTAAAAATAACTTTATCGTTCATGTTTATTTTTATTCATTGCATTACTATCAAACCGCTAGATACTCATCCGAGAGGAAAACGTGAGTTGTTACGGCCGATAATAGCGTGCGGCAAAATTGCATTACACAAGGACATGCGCGATTCTATGGATGGTTTTCCACGCGTATTTTCCACAGTCTTGTAATTATTCAAGGTCGGGTTTGTTTTTCTCATTGCGCAACGCAAGAGGAAGAAGTCTACAATTACTCCGGCGGCACCGTGGTAAACAGTTGATCCTATCTCCCGTAATGTTGACTTTGCAAGATAACACTAAACCTTGTCTGCGGGCAATGAAGAATCTGACTATTTTATTTCATTTGGTTTCACAAATGTCTTTTAAGTCTTTAACTAGTATTTGGCACCAATTACAATGTTTCAGTTAGTAAATTTACGGTGTAGTAAAAAAACAGTAACGCACATCAAGGACGTTTCCGAAATTGCTTATTATATTTACTTATTTACGAGTGATCTACTCTGCCGGCCTGGAAACATGGTATATTAATTATTACTAATGATAACTACAATTGTAGTGGCGTTGGCTCCAGTCGGGAGGATAGCGGAAGTGGTAGAGGGCGAATTATTATGAAGGTATTATTGATATTTAAAATAAGTGTTTAAAAAATTAAAGTTAAAACACCAGAATCATTGTTGCTAAAAGTAAACGAACTTCTATTTAATCGATTAACTCTTAACATATTCTTCAGTGTAAATTCATAAGAGTTACCAGATACATATAATCGACTCGTAGTACTTTGAAACCGGATTATCCCATCGCTCGCCACTCCATAATGAGCCGAAGCCGTCACATGTGCCACCATCGCAGGTATCATTCGCCACTCCGTAGTGAGCCGAAGCCGTCACATGTGCCACCATCGCAGGTATCATTCGCCACTCCGTAGTGAGCCGAAGCCGTCACATGTGCCACCGTCGGAGGTATCATTCGCCACTCCGTAGTGAGCCGAAGCCGTCACATGTGCCACCGTCGGAGGTATCATTCGCCACTCCGTAGTGAGCCGAAGCCGTCACATGTGCCACCGTCGGAGGTATCATTCGCCACTCCGTAGTGAGCCGAAGCCGTCACATGTGCCACCATCGGAGGTATCATTCGCCACTCCGTAGTGAACCGAAGCCGTCACATGTGCCACCGTCGGAGGTATCATTCGCCACTCCGTAGTGAGCCGAAGCCGTCACATGTGCCACCGTCGGAGGTATCATTCGCTACTCCGTAGTGAGCCGAAGCCGTCACATGTGCCACCATCGGAGGTATCATTCGCCACTCCGTAGTGAACCGAAGCCGTCACATGTGCCACCATCGGAGGTATCATTCGCCACTCCGTAGTGAGCCGAAGCCGCCACATGTGCCACCATCGGAGGTATCATTCGCCACTCCGTAGTGAGCCGAAGCCGCCACATGTGCCACCATCGGAGGTATCATTCGCCACTCCGTAGTGAGCCGAAGCCGTCACATGTGCCACCATCGGAGGTATCATTCGCCACTCCGTAGTGAGCCGAAGCCGCCACATGTGCCACCATCGGAGGTATCATTCGCCACTCCGTAGTGAGCCGAAGCCGCCACATGTGCCACCATCGGAGGTATCATTCGCCACTCCGTAGTGAGCCGAAGCCGTCACATGTGCCACCATCGGAGGTATCATTCGCCACTCCGTAGTGAGCCGAAGCCGTCACATGTGCCACCATCGGAGGTATCATTCGCCACTCCGTAGTGAGCCGAAGCCGTCACATGTGCCACCATCGGAGGTATCATTCGCCACTCCGTAGTGAGCCGAAGCCGTCACATGTGCCACCATCGGAGGTATCATTCGCCACTCCGTAGTGAGCCGAAGCCGTCACATGTGCCACCATCGGAGGTATCATTCGCCACTCCGTAGTGAGCCGAAGCCGTCACATGTGCCACCATCGGAGGTATCATTCGCCACTCCGTAGTGAGCCGAAGCCGTCACATGTGCCACCATCGGAGGTATCATTCGCCACTCCGTAGTGAGCCGAAGCCGTCACATGTGCCACCATCGGAGGTATCATTCGCCACTCCGTAGTGAGCCGAAGCCGTCATATGTGCCACCATCGGAGGTATCATTCGCCACTCTGTAGTGAGCCGAAGCCGTCACATGTGCCACCATCGGAGGTATCATTCCACTCTGTAGTGAGCCGAAGCCGTCACATGTGCCACAATCGGAGGTATCATTCGCCACTCCGTAGTGAGCCGAAGCCGTCACATGTGCCACCTTCGGAGGTATCATTCGCCACTCGTGATTCGCGTCTAAATTACCGTAGAGTGTGCTCACTAAATACCGTCATTAGCGGCAGCGTTACGCCGGGCCGCAGAGCAGAGCGCGCAAAGTGACGAACTACCCCACAGATTACCGCTAATGTGATCCGTGTAAATACACACTAAACTGGACTCCCTTCTATAAACATCACGCCCTCATTTTTTCGCTTTTTGCTGTATTAACAGGATTGACAGTAATAATTTGGAAGTATACTGTTTAATAATGAGTTCGGGACCTCTTGGTTAAAAAACAAATGCAATTAGTCATGCGCAAATTAATATTTTCAACTATAGCATCATATTGTAATGTTTCGTAAAATATTTTTTACGTAAGCTCTCACGCGTTTTAAGTAAGAAAACCTTTTGTATGAAATATATTTGATAAGGATATATTAATACAGATTTTTCTTCCATGTAGGGTTATTATTGTTTGATAAAGATGTATTTTGTTTTAATTATTATTTAGTTCGATATATTTAAATTAAGCATGTTTTTGTAATCAGGTTAAGTGTAAGAAAGGGCCATGTGGCCCTTAAATTAGGCTTTTAACTTTGCCTGTTGAAATAAAGAATTTTTTATTTCATTTCATTATTGTGTGTACACGTTTGGTCTATACTCTATGTAAACATCGACTTTAGCATTTTAGTTGCAATTATTAACTTAGTAATAATATGAACAAAACGTTCTATGGGCCTTAAGCTGTTTTCGTATTATTTTTTATATATGAAGACTCGGTGTATAACAATGGCCAGACGTGGAACTTCAGCTGTTGTTGGGACTTAAGCCTTCACGGAATCCTCCTTTATATTGGGGAGGTTAAGCTTGAATTGTGGTCTCGGAAACTGTGGATCTCGCGTTATTTTGTTTTTGGGTTTTCTTCACATAGGCCTACATAAACATATGATCATGTTATTTTTTGCATTCGTCGTCTTATTAAAAAAACGTAATTGTGTCCTTTGTATGGAATTTTCATGTTTATTTATTTAATTACGTTATATTACATGTAAATAAAAATTATTATTTTCGTTAAATTTTTTTGTTGTTGTTGTCCTTCATTCTAAAATCGGTTTTCGAGTGATGGATGTTAGTGTGTATTTTGGAAGAGTATAAAACTAGATACCTTACCGGTCGGCATGTAGGTGCAATGTGGAGTGCAATATACCGAGACAATTTTTGAAATTTATTTATACGTATAGTAATGCCTTCTCCCCTTCCCAAAAATAATATGTATTCTCAAAATAAGCTTTAATGATCGTTTTAAAATGACTTGTTTAATAGTGGTGTCATGGAACAAATTAAATCACCTTGAAGTCTGCAAAAGTTCAAAATTTATAGCGTTCAATGACAACAGGTTGTAAATTTTGAAATGATGATTGTGGCTTTCGAGCTCGTTATAATTTGGTTGATGATCCGGGGCCTGTTTCATAAAAAATGACAGGTGTGACAAAGTGACAGGTGACAGGTACATTTGACATATCTACAATTCTAAAAATGTTGGTTTCATATAAGTTTTAAAATTTACAATGTTATGTCAAATATTCCTTACAAATATGCCATGTCTTGACAATTTCTTAACATGTGTTTTTGTGAAAATTGTCAACTTGTTAAAAAAAAGAAAATATGTGATTTTGTATCTGACAAATCATAAAATCGCTCACAAAATATAAATTTTTGTAACATGTATGTATAAATCCGCCTACGGGTGATAAAACTAACATTCATAGCGTTTTCACTTTGATAAAAATCTCTCTTTGAAAACGTCGCTCGTCGCTATCGTTCGTGGAAAAAACACTGAAGCTTAAATAAATTTTAACGAGGTCGCATCGCTGGTTCAACTGTTACTTTACAGTTGCAAAATTAATTACGCACACAAATTCGAGTTACAACGTGATCAAGATCGGTGAAGCTATTTATGGAGCATTCGAGATCGCCCACTTGTCGAAATTCGACCAAATATGGTATTTACTTCAAGTGGATCCAATTAGTTAAAACAAATTTTATACCTTTACTGAAACATCTTTACTTTTTTGTAGCTAGCATTTTTCGTTACAACAACTGTCAACTGATTGATTCTATAAATTACTGTCCTTCTATAAGATTAACATTGAAACTTTGATGCCTGAAGGGCATAGCCCTGCGAGCGGATGTAAATTACAATGAGTTTCTGCTTACTACAGCATACGAAATTTTAACCTCATGTGCGGATTTGTCCTACGATGCACACAACGTGAAAAAAGGAAAAAAAGTTTTGTGCTTGTCTATTAATATATATATATAAAAAGAAGAAAAAAGAACAATGCACTTGTTTACTCTCGGGTGGCAAGGTACTGTACGGAAGAACACAGGTCTGCTGAGCAAGAGGTCCTGTTTACCTTGATGAATTCTTAACGATATTATTGGATCTCGGGCTGTCATCGTACGTACTTCTGGAGGCATGGAAAGGAACTCGTGACACAAGCTAGACAAGAAGGATAATCATTTTAAAAATTACTGTAATTTAATAACGTGTTGAACTACTTAGGGCGTCGTTTTCAATTTTAATGTACGTTTCGCTACGCTACAGGCCAGTTTCGCTGCAACTTCAACTGCAGTAATGGAGTTGGCTCAGTTTGAACTCGTACAATAAAGTAACCCGGTCATTAAACCGATAATTAATCACCGAAAGCAGATAGCCGTTTATCTGTTTGTACCTCGTAAATTTACTGCCAATAAAATAATCCAAGACTTATATTTTTTATGATACGGTACCCGGATTTTGATTTTACTCAAGAACTGTCCAGCGTACAGAACGGTCATATATAATTTGGTGTGCTTATGCTTGGACGATTTTACTCCATAGGAATGTACAAAATAGAACATGTTTAAAAACTATTATAAGCGCCTGCAAACTTTAGTCAATCCAATTATACTTTAATGATACCCGGATTATTAATTTACTCAAGACATTATTGTGTCCACGTATAGTTTTTCTGTCTAGCTTAATACAGATTGGCTATTTAATTTGGTGTGTTTATGCTTTGGCATGATTTTACTTCCTACGAATGGTTATAAGCGCCGCAAACTTTTTTTATCCACTTAGATACTTAAATTAAGGTAGACATTTTCCATAATTAATTTTACGACCAGTAATACGGCATTTTATGTAAATTATAGTGTTATTATGACACTGTAAATCCTAGTCCGCACTGGCAGAACATATTTCTCTACGTGTCGAACTTCTGTTTGTTTGTTGGTATTTGATATAATATAAATTATATAGTCTGTAAACGAGTATTGCTCTACCTCGGCGTCAAAACCGTCGAGCGAGACTGTAAACTGCCGCTATGCGCAGAATGTCACATTTTTAAAATTATATGACGGGTGATTTTAAATATTGTAACTTTATTGTTTTTTCTTGTTTCAGTGCGAAATCGATCGGTGGTCTAATACGATGTTTTTTTTTAAACAATTTCAGACCTTTCGCATCTTCCTTCTTCCATCGTTAGCTTTAAACTTTTAACCAATCTTATTGCAGATAATTGTTGTTAAGATTATATTGTACCCACGTATAACTTTATTTTTTCTCTAAAAATTGTTTTAACGTGTTAAAAATAAATACAAAAACTCTCATTTCAACATTATTAGGAAGCACCCTGCTTAGTAATTTAAATTAATATTAAAATTTTAAGATTATGGTGGGGTACAAAATTATTTTACGAAAAGAATGACACCATGATATTTTAAATCGGTTTACAACTGGTTCGACAAACACAGAGAACCTTAGAAACCTATTTGCATCCGCACGCGGCAGATGGGTAGAGCGCACCCTTAATCGTCCACGAGTATTGTTTGTTGATTTTTCTCGTTCTCGGAATAGTTGAACAAGTTATCGATAGCCAGTTTAAGTGTGGCTTTACAAATAACATATGGCGTACATCAGGGCAAATATAAAGTGTTCAGGTATGTTATTGGCCTATTATAATTTTTTTGCAAGTTGAAAAATTTAAAATACTATTCTTGTACGTTATGTTACTCCTTATTTTGGAGGTAGGCTTATTATAAAATTAACATTGTTTTGGTAACAATTTAAAATACATTTTATATTAAGTAAGATGAATCATTATTCTGATTTAGGAAACCTACTTACGGTATTTAATACGCTAGGCTAAGGATTTTTGTAATTGGAACTCCTATACAGTTTTCTTCCGATTATCAATATTTGGTGTCATTGGAAAGGACCTTGGTCTGTAGGCGTTTCTGAAAACTTACTGTATTTAAATACAGTAAATCTTACTGAAAATAAATGAACCATCCATAGTTGAAATTTAAAGTTTTCGTATTAGAATAACGTTCGGGACTGAGTTGAGCATTTCAAATGTCTGTTAATGTAGCCTATAGCTGTAAATAAGTGTAGTTTCGGTGATTACTGTTAAATCACAATATTGCATTGGTCAGGTGTAATTGCTTTAGACTAAATATAAACCGAACTGTAAAAAGTAAAAAAAGTAATATGCTCGGTTTTGAGCAACGAGTGCACTAGTCTAAATAAATAATCACACAATAGATTTTATTTGAAAAGTGTGTATCCCATAAAGTTGCCGTGATATTGCCATTTTATTGTATAAATAAAACACCACTATGTAATATTTATAAAAGTGCATTTTTTTAAAGATAATAAAACATATTATCTTTTTGTACCTGCTAAAAAAGTTTTGTGTTGTGTAAAAAGTATTTATTTATTGTAAAATCCTATCTAAACGTTTTAGTAGTAGGTTACATATAGGCCTATATTTTTAATCACTGTTGACAGTATTACGTAAGTTTTGATATTAATTGATATGGATCATGATCATTCTGCTTTAGAACACATTTAAATAAATTATCACTCGATATAAATTTATTTGGGGAGTCCGTAGCCCTTAAAATTACCATGATAAATAATAATGATGAAAAATAATTCTCAAAGTATTATTTCTACTCAATAATCATTAAGGTGTATTATTTAAATACAAAAGATATATTATCTTAATACGCTTAAACATTGGTGTGTCGCATAAAAGTATATATTCATTGTTAAAGTCCACATAAACGTTTTTCAGATTGGTTATTCAGTACACATATATTTTTTAATCAATACGTAAGATTGCTATGGAGACACGGAAGGTATGAGACCAAAGGAGCCAACACAACCTCGGGCCTGATACCGCGACATGTGGCGGTGGCGATCCAGTGAACATGTTTCTAACGTCATTTCATCGTCGGCCAACAGCGGTTTCTTTGTCCACTAATGTTTCCTCGCTTGCCTTCCCTTTGGCTTGGCTTTTCTCTATAACGATATAGTAGTAAATTAAATAACATTTCTGCTACTTTTAGACTTTTAAAATACACCTATACGGTAGTTGTGTGGAGGAATATAAGCACATTGTATTCACGGTTATTTCTCATAGATACCAATATTTTTTTTGTAATCAGTTGAAGCTCGCACAGTAAGTTTATTATTACAGTTATAATATAAAAGTAAAAGTTGTGTATGTTTTGATTTTGTGTTAGAGCATATATGTTTATTGTTGTGAATGAGTTGTTATTATATCTAATTGATTTTTTATAAGAATTGTGTTTATATGTATAGTTGTTTTGAGGTTTTCTGAAGCTATTTCTATTGTATAACATGTTTAAATAAATAAATATTTAATTATTTTTATTAATAATTAATATAATTTCTGAAGCGCTTTTGGCCAATTATGCTGTGAAATCATCCAACCAATTTTTTGACGACGACAAATTGATGGACGTCCTTATGAGTTTCTAATGTCAATTTCGTAAAATATAGTGTTGTAGTATCACGCACATTATTAATGTTTTCCATTGTTTTATTTTTTATTCCACGTACCGGGTGTCCGTTTTTCCAGTCTATGTTTTCTCTTTTCTCTAGAAAAGAGAAAACCGTGCGTTTAACAAAGGACGAGAAAGGAGAAAGAAGTATCCCGCCAAATCCTCCTGTAATACTGGGGATTGTGGCCACAGGAACTTGGAATTTTATATTGTCTGACTCATGAAGGAGTATTGAGATAAAATAGCTTGGACTCGGTTTTCGTGTTTAACGAGCATTTTCCTGAAGGGGAAATATACTTTTCAAGTCCTCAGACATAAAAGAAACCAGTGACGAGAACCATTTATACCTTTATGTTTATGAGATGATCTCCAGTTATAATTTACAAATAGGTATATTGTTTTAAGAAACAGGTCTAACTTGTTTTGTTTGCGAATCATACCTATCGTGCGATTGATCGTATATATAATAAATCCCTCCTCCCACTTTATTTTTGTTTGTTTGTTAAGATAAATTTATATACCATTGAAGAATGAGCGACTAAACAAAAAGCGTCTTTTGACCATATCAAACATTTTGTGTCATGTCAGGACTAGAAGAAATTCATCCTGAATTGGTCCAAGGTTAGGTTAAGAAGAAACTCTTTAAAGTAAGCATAGGCTGATATAAACATCAAATTAAATGTCTCACTTAGCAGAATACAATGCTGCAATATGGACTTCAAATGGACGACCAAGACGGAAATGGTATGCAAACAAAGTTTCCAATAAAATAATTTAGATGAACCTTAAAAATTCGATAACTTTTTAAATAGGTACTCAACCATTTGCCATCGGGTTTGTGGGTTATTACTCTAAAGGCAAATACGTTTAAAATTATGTATGATGTGACAGTCTAAAGAAGTTTTAATTTAAACACCGATGCCCTCCATTGGAGTTATACAGAAATCTGCTTTGGCCTTTGTCAGATCATACTTAATTTTAAATGTTTTGACATTTGTAGTAATGGACCATAATCCCCACGTCAAAAGGTTAGGTATCAAGAAATGTATTGCATTTCAAAGTTTTACCCACATGATTTTGATGGAAACTTTGTTTGTTCATTTCTATTATTATTTCATTGGTTCATTTCTGCCTAGGTCATCTACTAGAATTCTAATTTACGGCATTGTACTTTATTAAGTGAACCCATATTATGTACATCATCCTATGCTTACATTAAAGATTTTCTTCTGACGCCTGGGGGGCTATCCCCCTAGCATGACACAAAATGTTTGACAAAACATCAAAAGACACTTTGTGTTAGTATCAGTTCTCAAAGGATATTTTTTATATACAAAAAATTAAAGTAAGTGGAAGGGACTTACACACTGTAATATGTGGATATCGAATAGCATGTACTTCTGATAGAATGTTTCAGTAGACGTTCTGGAGAGTCAATATCATCTGATTTCTAAAATGCACTTCCATTGTAGTAATGCATTCCATCTCTATAAACGAACCATCAAGCTTTATTGCAAATCAACTTTCTTGATGCGCTCCATTATATACCAATTCTCCTTATACAAACCATAAAATCTCTAATGAAAATAAACGGTAAATAGTTTTTTATACGAATGGTGATTTTCTTCTTTTATGTTAAAAACGGAACTTTTGTTAAATATGTTTTTACAGAGAGTAAAAAATATAATGAAAACATTGAGCTAAAATAATAAAAAGAAATAATAAAAAAAGACTGTTAAAATGTTTTAATGGTTTTATATAATTTACTTAAATTTGTATATTGTTCATTTAATAATATTATACTAGACTTTTACTATTATTTGAAGACATTCAGTTTTTCCCCCAAAGAAGACATGAAAATTCAAATTGATTGGGTTGGTTTATTGTTTACGATTTCATACACTGATAGACATAATTTTAATTGTTACTTGTCACAGCAAATATTTTTCTTGTCAGTACATAATTTTTTCAGTTTGGAAACCTGCACTTTTCGGTTTTTAAAAAATCTGATCCCAATGATAAGGTCCTTACTTGACTCGTAAAACCATTTTACTTATTTACCTTTGTCGTCTACTTGTTCCTGTACATTAGGCTATACGTTAGGTTGCGTACTGTAAGAGAATGGTAGGCATTGTAAATGCTTTTTGTGACGTTGATATTTTTATTTCTCTCTGACTAAATAATATTCAATCATTTACTATCTCTTGTAACGTTAAAAAGTAAATTTACCGGAATTCAGGCTAGGATACGTTGGTTTTAATGAAATGTTTGCAGTTTGTTTGGTAAGTACTTACACCTTTTAAGTTTGATACTACTTATACCTTCAGTATCGTTAATAATTCATATTTTTCATTTTAGGTATGTGCAACCTTTTGGCCTACATAAAGTTTGGTGAGTATCTATTGTTTATGAACAAGATATGTAGTTGAATAAATAATTCAATAGTATTTCAAATTTTTATTTTCGTTGTAGGGGTAAGGTAAAATTATACGGTAATCAAAGTTGTGCTCATGTTTAGTATAGAAATTGGTATTAGCATTAACGCATTTAAGCCTGCTTCAACCAGAACATTACTAATTTGATCCCGTAAAATTTCAAGGATTTTATTTCGAACAGTTGTTAACCCTTACATTGTGATCAATAAATGATTATAGTAGCTTAGAGTGTACATAATTTTTTCTTCTATCCGCGCTAATAAAAAGAGCACGTATAGCTTTAAGTGCTATTTTTATGTAAGATACGCAACCCTCTTCCTTTCAACTTCTTGTAGTATAGTCTCCCTTGCCCCGTGTGTTCAGTAGCCGCAGAGTAACTCCTGCATCGACGCAATCTTGAGTCTCAGCTACTTCGCGATCCGCAATAGAAGAGTCTGAAAGTGTTTCACTCGTGAAAGATGCGGATCTGGCATTGTCTTCACTTCCATTATCCCAACCCTCAGCTATCCCTCCGCTGCGCTAAGCTCCCGGCCTTGTATAGGATTACTGTACCGCTCTCCTTGCCATCAACTGTTTAATAGTTCGCTTTATTGTGTTTTACCGTTCCGCTTCTAAAGAACTCGTTTTGAATATACTTTTGTTCACCGTGATAGTTTTAAACTTATAAACAACTATAAACTCGTTAGGTTCCCCCAACAGGCGTGTTTATTTCTGTGCTCTTCACATTTTCTCTTGCTGAATCAATTCCTGCTTTCCAAATAGTCTGTGAAATGTAGGTTTATTAAATCAGTATTGTGGTATGAGAATTATATTCCCATAGTTTTCTATCCTCCAGTCTTCAAGATGTCACTAGTCTGTCTGACTTGGTGGCGTTGCCCCAATGAATGACTTGAGAACTGTGCTAAATGATGCGATCTCTAATGTAAGAGGCAGGCAATATAAGGGTGGAACGAGGTTACACGTTACTGCCTCAGCCTCGCCTCAATAGGGTTAGTTCGGTCATCAATCAGTAAACCGTAGATAACCGTTTTATAGGTCACTGAATATTTGTTCAGATATCCTTCGAAAATAACCTTAGCACTCGATTTAGCTTTTTGTAAATATTTTTGGAGGATAAAAATATACTACTCACATTGTTTTTTTATGTGCGGTGGTGTACATTAAGTAGCTACTGAATTAAATAAATTTTTTATATTCTTAATTAAAATGTATAAAAGTTGCACCTTATGCCACTTTAGCTCTAAATAAAAGTTAATTATTTAAAATTTACAAATAAATATTTTTTTCATTGCTATTTACACACTTTCATTTGGATAGTGTACTGCGTTTAAACAAAATTATGGCCTATAAATATGTATTTATATTGTAATAAAGTGATCATTTGACTTATGAAGAAACAGTGGAGATGTTGTTCGGTGTAAAAGTCTTTTTTATAGATACCATAAAACGGTATGTTAACAACATCACACATGTTTTTAGTGGAATAATAAATACTAGAGATCGCCTCCTGATCGAAATTCGATCAAAATTTCAGTTGATCTGGACCCAAGAAGCTTAAAAACATTTTAGAACTAAAACATCTGTTCTTTCTAATTTTTTAGCACTTGTTTTTACAACAGCTGTCTAATGATTCATTCAATTCTCCTTTCTCCATAAGATTAACACTGGAACTTTGAATGCCTGTGGGGCATAGCCCTCGAGTCTGATGTGAATTAGAATGCAATTCTGCTCATCTACAGGACTATACCTTTCTAACGGTATCCGCGGATTTCTCCTATGATGCACACGAGCTGAGAAAAAAGGAGGAAATGAAACATGCTTGTGTATTAATATATAGATGAGTTTTATTTTTTAAGTTTTTGGCTAGTTATGTACTTTGTATTAATAAAAATTAGTTAGAGTTACACAAAGTATATTTTTCAAATAAAAAATTTGAAAGTATCTATGAATGATATAGTTTTTTTTGTTTAACATCAAAATTTAATGAATTAGCACCTGGGGGCGCTGAGCATTTGTTCGGTTAACATTAAACAATTCTTTATAGTCATAGTCACACTACCGTAATAATAGCTTACCCCTATTACCCCCGTATAATACTCAGCCATAGTAGAATGTACTCCAAAATGCCAACCCTAAAAGGCTTTTCCAATCAAGATGAGCTTGTTCCTTCTGCTCAGTCGACTCCACGAAGAGCTCGTTCTCTTCGCTCACTCCCCTTTCAGGATGTTTTAATGTAGGACTAAGGGCTCTGTACGGTGCTATGAATTTGTTGAAACTGTAACACGTGGATTTTTATGTCTACGGTTAGGATAAATGTTTCTTTGCATTATTTATTTATTTTTTTATTTTGAAACAAACAATTTTGTTTGAGATTTAGTGTGACATGCTTATGGACGCATCGAAATGGATGTTGGGATTTTATATTATCATATGTTCTATTACTACAAAATAGATGTAGGTCTCTTTAATTTATTGTCTCGTCCACTCCGCCCTATGGGAGAATAAAATGAGGGTTATTGAATTAAAAAGTCTGAAACTCTAATTTCGCAGTGAAAAGTAATATTTTTGGATAGTGGATAACGTGTTGCGAAAAATATTATTCGAACGTAAACTGCTATTTAAAAAATCTTTTCCGCTGATACTGCAAATTGAAATTCTATCAAAATTCAACTTAAAACATTGCTGAATAAACTAAATTGCTCATATCAATATAATTTGGTAATGTTTCATAGCGATATTTAGCCCTACTCTTAATGATTATTTGACTTTTTAATGGGCCGTTGCTTTAAATTACATTCTTTTGTGAATGTTGTTGGGGGAAGGACAGCGCACCATAATAACAATGGCTAAAATTTAGAAATTTTGTTTGTGAACATTTTAAACGGTGTGATTTTACATTTTATGTATAAAATAAAATGTTTTTGAACAATATAGACGCATTAATCAACTACTACCATTAAATATTTTTTTATTAACAAAATTAGGCCAATTTAAAAAAATTATTTTTTTTTTAATAACTCAACAGCCATGTGATCTTGCAATGTGCCCTTTAAAGTATTTACAACATGAACCCTATAAACCCGTTGGGCAAAGGCCGTAGAACATTAGAAAGGTAAGGGTTACAGCCGTCGGCTGTAAAACCAACGAGCCGGGTAAGCTGGGTAATCGGCTACTGCTAGGCTTAGGGCGTCCGAATTGCTGTAAATGTCAAAATGTCCCGTGGTACACAGATTTTACGTTCCTATGCCCCAGCACAGTTTATAAACCTGTATTGATTTGTTCAATTGGTTGTGGTTTTTCATATAATGGAATATATGTGAACTTAACTATAATTATAAAACAAAACTTTTGCTCGTAAGATGTTTATAAAGTATACCGGGTGTTCATAAAGTCTTGCCCTGATAAAGAAGCCGAATTGTATGAAAATAATTGGTGGCAAGACTACGTTTTATATTTAGTTTTAACAAGTGCCTTCTCAAGTTTCTTACAGCTATGATCAAACTCATAAAACACTTCTATATGTGCACCTTGGGTTACCTGCAAATCTTATAGGCGACTTTTAAAATTGTGTTTCATTAAAATTTTTTATTGTAGTTAACATTTCCAGAATAATGGACGTCACTGCATTTATTATTCTCTCTTTCAGAGTTTCTACATTCGGAACTGGGGAAGGATAAAAGAAAATCTTTGACAAACCCCTATAATGAAATACACAGAGGTCAATAGTGTCTTGAACTAGGTGGAAATTGATTGAATCTGCAAGAAATTTCATTCGACCTGGATCTCTTGCAGTGCGGATTTCTGCTAGTCAGGCCATCACAATTTGTGTTTGTAGTGCATTATAAGTTCAATGTATTGTGGTCATTCAGCCGAGCATGGGTATTAACAAGTTAATGATAGAAAAACTAGATTAAATTTCCTTGTAAACAAGATATGCAAGATACATGTGGCTAAAATGGCGTCAATTCAGCAAAGCCTTGAAACCAGGACAAGACTTTGTAAACACCCGGTATTAAACCATTTAATAATCTTGTAGCAAGCCTCTTTGGTCACTTATTTACTCGTACATTCATTACTGCATTACTACTGAACATAAAATTAAATCAAGTAAGTTTGTTAAAAACTAAAAATTATAAATTTCCCAGCTTATAGTGGATTCTATATTTTTACGTAATACTTGTTATTTATTCTGGAAATAAAGGATATAAAGGACTAATAATTAAATTAAAGTATTGTTCGTAAATTTAATTACCGCGTGTACGAGCTATATTTTGGTTAACGCCTATGATGAAACACTTCTACATTCGAAACTTTTGAACTGCAAAGTTTATTTGACTGTGCTCCAATAATTTTTGGAATTCAGAATTCATCACTTAAAGCTGGGCTATATGGGAGCATATAAATCCCAGCTTTGGCATTAATGTCGGAGATTAAAATGGTGGATTGATGGTGCAGTGGTTTAATTTCATAATTCTGCGTAACGCCATATAGTAAAAAAGCAACGAAAAACATTTTCTTCATAGATATACTCGTACTATATGAATCACAGTTGTTTGTTATATATTGTTTTGGATGCTAAAACGTCGTTATATTATTTTGTGAAAAATAATCCATAATTCATATAATGTTTGTATTGAAATAGAAGTTATTTAAATAGTAATTAATTACGCATTATTAGAATGTAATATAATATTTTTGTTATATGTTGGCTATCGATTAATAGCTTTGCTACATGCTTGTTTGAAATTAATGCTTTGCTATACATTTTGTTGCAATCTCCATTTTTATAAAGAGGAAGATAAATATGTTAGTTTCAAATCACGTTAAAACACATCGGGTGTAAAATTTAATATTCTTAATAATTTTTCAAATTTTTTGCACAGTAATGAATAACATAAACCAATATTGGTACAGTTATAAAGTTTTTTTGTAACGAAGGCTATAGTATAAAATATTTATTGTGATTAGGTCAATAAAAACACGACGTCGTCATTAAAAATAACAGGACTTCAAAGCAACTTTAAAATTGTGAATTGTCTTAACTTCGTTACACTATTTGTCTTAACATTTGTTGAGTTCATTATAACTTGCACAATTACTTCACCCTCAGACATTTTAAATTGCTAGTAATATATGATATTTTCTGTCTGACATTTCATGTAAATAGAAAACAATTTTAAAGAAACATAGTTGAATCTACTTTTTCTAGTATAAAAACTACATCGTTGTGAAGTCTCTCAAGACGCTCTTGGGAGGATGTGGACTAGAACAAGTCGGGCTCAAGTGGTACTTTCAGGAATGTCTGCGTATTCCATGTCCATGTCATGTAAAAAAAACAAAGTAATTCGTAAATTCATTCTATCAAACTCGCATAAAAACTCCTGATACAAAATTGTTGGAAAAGTTCAAATTTAATCTCGTTTGAGTACGTGGTCTTTTCAGACGTAGTAGTCGTAATCACGTAAGTAGCTCTTTTTCATTTCTATAGCATGTTTCAATGAACTCACGACTTAACTAAAGTTAAACAGTATAAAAGTCCATTTATTATTATATGTATCCTACAACAATTTGATGGGTCTGGGCCGCTTTCCCACAAATTGTTTAATGTGTACAAGGTATAACTTTAAAGTAAAATTAAGTACTAAGTACTGCATACTTAAGTAAGTAAAATGCATCTGATGTATAAAACACCTAAAGAAATAAAGCAATAATAATTTCGGCCGATAACTTACGAAGTGATATAGGTTCAACGTGTGATTCACCAGTTTTACCGGAGTACAGCTCTCTTCGGCCGGATAAGAATTTCTAAAAGTCAAATGAACAAAACAAACGAGCTCGTCCAGTGAATTTGCGAATGGGCTGGTCTCGAAAGGAACGTCTCTTTTTTTCTTGGCAATACAGCATAAGTAGCAATTTATTACTACACTAGCCTACAAAATGATTGAATGAGTTATTACTTAACAAACTCTTGACCTTCATACTTTATACAAATAAATGGGCTGTAAAAATTCAGTGGAAAATTAAGTATAATTATACTCAGTATAATTATACAGGGTGGAACGAAGTTAGTGTTTAATATGTTAATGGAACAAAATAGACACAACATGTGATAAAACTGTTTATTAAAAAAACTTTTATTCAAAAAATTATGGATAATAGAGGTATTTTTTCATATTTTTAAAAATTCGGTACTTCTTTTTTGAAAATCTTAATTATTTCAGAAAACTGGACCTTGTGTTTAAAATCTAATTACATTTTTTGATTCTGCAAACAACTTTCAGCAAGAATAACAAGATGAATCATTAGTTTACCTCAGTTATTTATTTGTAATTTTCATTGGAAGATAACAAAATAATTTGTTATAAAATTCTTAATCTTGTAAAACATTCAATAAACTGTATTGATTTTGTCATGGGAGGTGTCAAATATTGTTAAAAACTTCGGTATTTTAAAGGCTTCAAAATTATGTAACACACTTTAAGGTGTGATCATAATGTAGGCGAAATAATCAAATTTATGCTAATTTAAACAGGCTTAATCCAAATTTTTAGTAATTTGTTACCTTTATTGATAAAACACAATTTTATCTACAATAAATAATTTAATTAAAGAATGTAAATACATTTTGTACTCTCCTTAAAATTTTCCATAAATAAATAAATAATGATTGAGTTCAAAAGGCTGGACAACGACTTGACGATGATTAAGGTTTCAAATTCTCAAAATTAGAAAACCCTAATTTGCGATTTAGGCTTTTATTATGTATTTTAAGAATTAGTTAAAAGCCGACTTTAGAAGGATAATGAATGCATGAATGAAACATTAGTATTTGTAAACTTATGTTAATAAAATAACAACATTTTATGTCCTTTATCAGCATTTAGTTCGTACATTGGTTGATTTGTATGAAGTGTGAGAATATGTGAAATTTCAAAAGTCAGCACTTTATGATGTCTCGAGGAAATTTTTCATTTTTATTGCAATTTCTTAGGCAGTACATTCACTAGGTCTATGATAATGCAAGAACTTGTTGTAATCCAAACCTTATAGAATGTTTAACTTCATGTCTCGGTAATTTATTAGACTAAGCCACAAATATCAAAATATCAATAAAAAAGCACAAAACCGGGACTTCAAGGTTCAAATTTTTGCAATTCTTCTCCTTACCTCTAAGTGCTACGTGAATACTATAATGATCAAAGCTTGATCATTATTAATTTATCTATAGAAAATTTTATGGTGAGTATAAAAATGCACTTACAATATTAAAAGTAAATATTCATTGTTGATAAAATTGTGATTTATTAATAAAGATAACAAATAACTCAAAATTTTGATTAAGCCTGTTTAAATTAGTATAAGTTTGATTATTTCACCTACATCATGATCAACCTTAATGTGTGATACATCAATTTAAAGCCTATAAAATACCAATGTTTCTAACAATATTTGACACCTCCTATGACAATATCAATACAGTTTATTGAATGTTTTAGAAGATTATGAATTTTATAACAAATTATTTTGTTATCTTCCAATGAAAATTACAAATAAATAACTGAGGTAGACTAATGATTTATCTTATTATTCTTCCTGAAAGTTTTATGCAGAATCCAAAAATGTAATTAGATTGTCAACACAAGGTCCAGTTTTCTGAGATAATTAAGATTTTCCAATAAAAGTACCGAATTTTGAAAAATATGAAGAAAATACCTCTATTGGCCACAATTGTTTGAATAAAAGAAATTTAAATACACAGTTTTATCGCATTTTTTGTCTATTTTGTTCCCTTAAAATATTAAACCCTAACTTCATTCCATCCTGTATATTAGATTAAAATGAGGTAGTATTTTCACAGTAATAATGTAGATGTGAATATTTTGCCAAAATAAGTGTTAAACAATACTCATGCAAATGGATTAATTCAAGTGAATAATTACTTGTATTTGTCTGTTAAACACAGTTTTGACCAATTAGATATTTAATAGTAGAAATATAAAATGAAATAGAGTTAAAAAGTCAACATCCAAGGTTTTCTGTATGTATCACAGCATGGTTTTATAGGAAAACGCACAGTGGCACTGTATAAATGATAACCTCAGTATCGGAATTGCAAATTTTGTGGTTCTTTCGTCGCGGCGGCAGCGCCTAAGGAACGGAAGCGTCGTTCTCGAGTTCAATATTGGTTTTCTTTATTGGAAACAGTTTTTACTCCAAAACAACTCACTTGAAGCCACTGCCTCATTTCATGGCATCAGCTCGTTTTGTGTGAGGAGAGCTTTTATAGAAATGGAGGGAAATACTCGTATATATGCCTACATATAAGCTCTTCTTATAGATTAGCCGTTATCAAAATTGTTATTCATCATATTGATTACATATAAAAAATTGTTGGCAGTTTGGTGTATAACATTGTTAGTAATTTAAACTGTTAACTTTTGTTTATAATTTGTAAGAATTTATATTTTAATATCCTAAGGATATTGGTCTAAACCGCCACACACGTTTTATGTGACAAGAGTTTTTATATAATCGGAAGAAAATAATGCAGAAGCTCTTTTTATTGATTCGCCTGTACATCAAATTGCCTACATGAGGTATAAAAATAGGAAATACCTATCAAAAGTTTAACTTTACAAGAAAGTTATCTTTATAATACAAATGTCTTATTAGAATGTCATAGTATACACTATTCCTTTATTTTAAATTTAGATAATAGACACAAAATTCGTAGGTAGTTAGGGTATTAAAACGTTATTCATTGTGTCAGAGTTAGGCCTACTATATTATTAGTCCTAATTATTCGCATTGGATTTGAATATTTGTAGAACATGCGTCTTATCTAGAAGATTGTACATTAAAAAAAAAAAAAATAAGAAAATGGTTTATGAAATGAAAAATTATCAGTCGCTATTTGTTGGGGCATATGTTAAAACTTATTAGGAAATTTTTGCACTTCTCCGTAAATAGTAAAATCAAATCACATCTCTTTCATAGAATACGATGCAATTGGACCAATTTTATTTCTTTACTGCAGGGCATGTAAAAGGCCATTTTTATTTTTTTTTGTTAGTTTTTGGCTCTTGATAATTTTTTGATATTTTTTCTGTTATTAAATTATTTTTTTATTTATTTAGTAATTTTTTAGGACAATTATTGATCGATTTTGATGAAACTCGTAAAACTTTAAAAACTCATAGCCTAAAATGCTCCCAATGAAAGAGGTTAGGATTAGCAACATAAACCAAAATAGACATGTATTTATATTTTTGTCGTTGTAGATACGATACTGATTTTAAGACCTGTGAATTTATACTTCTTTTTTTTGCGTACACATGGTTACAATGATATTTAAAATCATACAAATTGTTTATAAAATTGATACCTATTTTCTTTGGTTTATGATACTTTGTCAACCTTCAGGAGGAAATGTTCCACTCCAACCTATTTATTACAGATTGCAGTTAGCGCCAAACTAGCCAGTTTCAACAATTAATGAATAAATTAAGTCACTAGAATTTCTGACCGGTTAACCACCTTAAAATATTAAAGTATTATTATATTTTTTTGTAACTCTCATTCTCTGACTGAAGAAGAAGGGATTTAGAACATCGTGATATTAATCTCAAATGTATCTAATGGTTTATTGCTATTAATTTAATGCTATTTTTCCATTTTTTTTACTTTAAGAACTGTTGCAAGCCCTGCTACTGCATGTTATATTTACAGCTTTATGTTTCATTTTATTTTGCTACTCCAATGTATAAACTGATAATAAAACAATTAAGAAAAAAGTCAATTAAGTTTTCTTACCAGCAAAATGTATTTTAATTATATAAGAACTTAAAAGTTTAGTTTCCTTACAAATAAGACCCTTGACTATTTTTAACGATACTTTTATCAACATGCTGTTAAACAGATTTTTTCTTTTAGGTCTGATTAAAACTATAATTTAACTGTGAAAAATTAATTAAACAAAGGAAAACAATAGCTATCTAAAACCATTTTAGATAGAAAAGCAAGGAAATGTTTCCACATTTCGTCGCCAATGATGCATGTTATGAGTTGCCATTGGTGAACTTGGAGAGCGAGTGGGAAATTGACTCAGTAAACACCACAGAGTGCGGGAGTGAGGCGCGGCGGCGGCGGCGGCCCCCGGGAAATTCGACATCTGAAACACCCGAGGGCCCACTTGAGTCTATCACATTACAGCGCCGACCGCGCCGCGGCGCAGAAAACGTGGGCTGAACGCTGCAATGGATAAAGCTTCATTATACGTGATCGGGTTCCGGTTACACCTCTCTTTCGTCCTCAAAGCTCATTGTGTGAAACGTAAAGGTCCCTCGGGTATTTAAACTTGATCTCTCTTGTAAATCACGTGAAACAAAGCTTTATCTACCAAAATCATGTGCAATAGCTTCGAATTTTTTAGTTGGATAAAAACTGCTAGAAAGTTACCTTAAAGTTGTGTTTGTAACATGTGTCTGGTAAGCTGTATTTGAATGATGATAGAAGTGTACTTTTTTACATAATGCTAAACTTTTTGGAATGCAATTCGCTTAAATATCCAAGAGTACTAAGTTTAAACTGCCAAACTGCTGTCCGATCAAAGTTAAGTATTAAAAATAATACGCAAAAGTTCGGAGTGACTGTGAGTTTTTATTTTGATTGATCCGTCCATCAATTTGTTTAAGCTAAAATAATAACAATATCTAAACTTGAGATCGCTCGTTCAATCCTCGAACAGTTCTGTTCTTGGCCCAGTTCTTACCGTCGTAGTTTATTTGTTCGTCACTCAGTTTTCAGTGTGGTCGGGATAATATAAAACAACACTTCCATGATAGGCAGTAACCAGAGCAGAATTTCTACCGTCCCTCATCGACTTGTCAAAAAATACTATTTTTGTATTTATACGTGTACAAAAAAGTTTACGTAATGACATCGCATATTATAATCTAACTTGGCCTATAGCATTTATATTTTAATGGTTTTATACTGTCCCATAATACCGTCAATAGTACGTATACAAAATTTCTTTCAGGCGAAAATGTTTCTATCCTTTTTAGGTTTTCGACATGATAATTAAAAAATTTTTTGAGAAATTTACCAGTTTATTGTGGTGCTTTGTATTTAAACATCAGATAAATATACGTATACCATAAAACTACTTTACTTTGCTTTATCAATTTAATTTGTTCTTCAATCCATCGAAATTGAATGAAAAATTATTTTACCCAATAGCGAAATTTATTGAGTTGAAAGGATGTTGTCAGCTTGTCTCCATGTTGGACTCGACCGATGTGAGTGCGAGGGGGTGCCTCCGTTACTGGGGTGTTGCGTGGCCGTTACTGCCGCCGGCAATTCCCTCGGCAAATTGCTGCAAGTTATTGCTGTCGTGATGAAATTTAACCGCCGACTAATATTTAGATTGCCCCTTTGTCGTGGGATTGCTGATTTATTTTCGTTCTGTGATTTTGTGACTATGTAATATTTTTCTTCCACGATTCCAGATTTATATTTTTACTGCAGCAATGCCATAAATTTAATTACATGTAAGGAAGATGTTCATTTTTGATAAGTATTGTTCTCAAAAACAGATGAATAAGTAAAATTGGGGCTGGTGTTACTGTGACTGTGACTATAAATTCAAATTATAATTAAACAATTAATTACGATAACCGTTGAATTTAATATACAAAGTAAACCCTGCGTTAAATTTGGCCTTACATAAATTGTATTTATTTAATATTGTGAAAAAGAAGCCATCGTGTGAAGGGTTCAATTACCAATGCTAATTAATTTGTGAAATAGAAGCGCTTGTCATAAAATATATTTACGTTTAAAGAATCTATAAAGAATAATTTTACATATTATTGTTTAATTATGTCAGAGATAAGTATTATAATTAGTTCTTATAAGATTATTCTATCATACCGAATTCTCTGTACCACTCCAAAGTCTTTCCGTGATTGTTAATATAGTTGAAAGGTTTTTCAGGACAAAGTGATTCGGTTAGTAACAAGTGGCGCCGTCTCTTTCTTCATTGTCTGGCCCTGTTTTAAAACACGTTTTTAGTCAAGCCGTTTTAAAATAATGCTACCATTAATTTAATTGTTACTTAGGGATGAAATGATTATATTTTTTCATGAATTTTGTAATTAACTCCATGAAATCGTTAATTGCGCCTTTACGGATTGGACAGCCCAGTGTTCGTTGTCTAAATGATTAAAATTAAAATACACATTACTATAGCACAATATACATATTGTTGTGGATTTTTCTAAACAGAGTGATTGGTCAATAGTTTAAAACCTTACTTACTTTTCCAGGCTTGTCTGGTACTAAAATGTTACGACATTCAAGGACCGATGACTATCACGAACTATGGTTCAACTATTTGTTTTATGGAATTAATAAAATGGAAAATTAAAGTAACGTAAAAATTCCGCTTAAGCCAAATGGGTGAAGTGTTGAAATCAATTTTACTAACATAAGCGGAGGAAAAATACGAGAATTGATAGCGTCGAAAACAGGCTTCCTATAAAGATCTGACGAACACAGTCTTTCCAGAAAATGGCGGCTCCTTTTTGTTACCATGCTCTTTTATCTTTTTACATTAGTTGTGTCTTGTGTTGTATCACAAATCGATTGAAAAAGTTATTCAATCTGTGTGCGATATAGCTATGTAGTTTAACTGTTTTAATAATATATTGCAGCACCGGGGATTACACCTTTACTAGGGGGGCGAGTGCAGCGCAATGCGCTGTATTTATCATGAGTATGCTGCTGAGTGATCAAACCTTGCTCCATGGTGATTTACCGAGTTACTTTAAATGAAAATTTAATTGTAGCGGAAATAATATTGCACCATACTGGTATTTCATTAATCGATCTTCATCAATAATTCTCCAGCTTCTCAATGTGAGATTTGGTAGTTGTTATTTTAGGCCCAAATTAGATAGTATTACGTGATTGTTCTTCGGCCGATTTGTATTGGAGCTTCTGCCTAAAAACCCTCTATAAAATTTAGAATAATTCACAGATGTTGGATCTAGATGGTTTATCACACAAAAAACTTAAATAACAACTTAAGAAAAATCAGTATTTTATTACAACTCCCCGGTCCTGTATAAGCTATGCAGCTAAGCTATGCAGCACTCACTGCGGTTGTTTATCTAGTAATGAATGAATTAGTAGTCGACATAGTGAATAAGCCAACACTATTTATAGCGGACTAAATCCTCTTAAACTTTCCATGGCATTACAGAATTAAAACAAAGAAATCACAAAAATTAGGACAATCTACATTTTTGTTAGTGTGGCCCATTTTGATTTGATGTGGCATTTATATTTTGGTTGAAATTGCTCTCCATACAAACCATTTTTGGAATAAGCTCGTTATCTATAGGCCTACTGGAGGTAAAAAACGTTGTCTCTTTTAAACAGGTGTTTCAATATGTGTAGTATTCTGCATTAAATTAGTTGTAGTATCACAGTAAACAGGTCATTAAATATACACCAACAACTAACTATCTCTTTTCATAGTTCGCAGCCGTTTCAAAACCTATACGCAAACATTAATTTCCAAATTTTTTTTGCACAGGAAAATTAATTTTTCTGGGGTTAAGTTACTAAACTTATTTTTGTTTCAAAATACACATAAATACAAAGTTCAAGCAAAATCTACCTGCTACATTTTAAGGAAAAGGTCAAACACACAATTTGTTCCACACAATAGACATTCCTTGTATTAAAGTATGGAATTGTGTTGATATTCGGTACCAGTCGTTCAAAATTGCTTCTATTCACCTTGCTTTTAACATGTGTTTAATATTGTTTTACTACCAACATTTGTTTTATTTTGCAATTCAATAAAAATTGTCCATGTTAATATTATTGACGAAAAACGAACTTTAAGGGCTTCCCATGGGCTTCAGAATTAAAATATAAAACCTTTGCAAAACCACGAAAAGCGTCCATTCTTTTTTCACCTCAAATGTTGAAATTGGTCCAGAAATAAGGGAGGAGTTGTGTTTACAAAGAACGCCTTCGTGCATTATATATAGTATTAAGGAGGCCGAGCTTATGCTCGGTAAAATTATCCCTTTCGTTTCTCACACTAAGCTCGTTCGTTCAGCTCACTCGCCCTCTCCTGTTTTAGAACGAGCTCATTTTCCTTTTTAAGGCTGCGGTCTACCCCAACCAAAACAAAAACAACAACAATGCCGAATATGCCGGCCTCGCGGCCGTAGCGCTAGGCGAGTTTGATGGCTGCAGAGGTTTACGGGGATCGTGTTTCAGAATTAACAAATTAAGATAGAGATTGACTCTTAACTTTTTCTAAAAGTACAAAAAAGGATCTCGTCGGCTATCTTTTTAGAATTTTCAAATAAAATTTCTAATTTCAGTTATAATTGTGTAAAATTATCTGTTTTGAGTTTTATAGATGCAGAGGTTTACGGGGATCGTGTTTTAAAAATAACCAATTAAGATAGAGATTGGCTCTTAACTTTTTCTAAAAGTAGAAAAAAGGATCTAGTCGGCTATCTTTTTAGAATTTTAAAATAAAATTTCTAATTTCAGCTATACCGGTCTAAAATCATCTGTTTTTCTCGATTTTTAACTGAAGTTTTCTATTGGTTTTAATGAACTAATTACAAAATTGTAACAGACGAAAACTAGTACCGTTATTCTTCTTTAATATGACACCTTATTTATAGCTCTAGGCTTCGTTTGGCAGAAGATAACACGATTCTAAAAAACCCTTGCATTTGGGTGCGCGCCAGGGGTAGACCGCAGCCTTAAGTTCGCCTCGCTCTCTTTCCAGGCCGAAGGGTGCTGCTTTCTGGTATAATTTTCCTAAACCACAGGTTAAAGATGTAACACATTGGTTTTATCTACAATTGTCAGCTGACTTTTGAAAATCTCCATAAGAATAACATGGAAACTTTAAAGTGCTCTAGGACGAAAGCTGGATTTTCTCAGCCTATGACCAGCTCCAATCGATTTCTCGTGATCGAAACCCCTATATTCAACCAAAAATAATAATCCTTGGAGATAAAAAATTTTTGCCCGTAGAAACATTGCTTGTTTTAGAGTATAAGAGATATAGATGTTGCGAGTGGGTAACAATAAAACTTATATCCAAGTTTAGGCTACTTCAAATTATATTGTGTTTTTACTTTAAAACCATACAAAATAGAGGTCGTATGTTATTTTGTCGCCGAAGATAAATGGAACTGTCATGTACCGGATGAGCGATTGGCCACGTCACTGTTTACACTGTCCTTAAACTCTTATCGGGATTTCATATTTTCCCGAAAACTCTGGTTCTTATTTGTTATTGAGTAAAAATAAATTGTTACAAAACGTTGTAATAACCAATGCTTCTCGCCCATTTTCATTAGGAATATTTACTACCAAAAAACAGGAATTCATTAATTTCAACACAAATTAATCGTGAGGTTTCTTCAGATTTTACACAGGGTCTACAGTAGTATAAATACAGGACAACAATATCTGGAACCCACTTCTAACTTTTAAACTACATTACCAAATAAAAAATGCCATTTTTCCCAAATCAGCTTTGCTGCACAGTAACGATCTTTTTGTCTAGTTAACGATCTTTTTTGAGGACGCCCACAATCAGTGAGAAGAAAGTCTTAAGAAGAATGTGTAGCCTAAGCATAGGGTGACTGCATATCAACAGAATATATCGTTTGGTAGTGTGCAATTCCGCAAACTCAATCTTGTATGGATGACTGAGCCGGACTCAACATATGTAGGCCTACTTAGCATTAGCCTACCTTTAAATTACTAACATTTTAAAATGCTGAACCTCGAAATACCGGCTGGGTTTTATGTCCCCTCTCCCTATTTATTTTCTATACAGTAAAAGTTAGAAGGTTTAAACCCCGCACATCTATGTTAGACCTAAATATCTTGTTTTTCATGGGTTCATTGACTCTTCACCTCCAAAGGGGGACGATCCACGAGCAGTAAGCCGAGATTCTTAAATGTAAGCATAGGTTGATATGTACATCAAATTAAAGGACTCTGTTAGTAGAATACAATGCCGAAAAACCGGACCTCAAAAGGATGACGGAGTCAGAAATGGCAGGCGATCAAACTTTGCATTTAAATCATATTGCTTTTGAGTTCATAATTACGGCAAGTTGCTTGAAAAGCAGAGGCCTTTATAATTATGTATCATATGACGTAGGCCAATGAATTTCTCCCCAAGTCGTCAGGAAAACTGCATTGGCCTACGTCACATGATACATTATTTTAGAGGCTTTTTATTCTGAGCAATTTTTCGTAATTCCTACCTCAAAAGGTCGAGTGTATCGAGGGTTATTGCATTTTTTGTTTTCCAGCAATATGATATTAATGCAAAGTTTGATCACCTGTCATTCCTGGCTTGGACATCCTTTTGAGGTTGTGTTTGCTGCATTGTATTCTACAAACAGAGGCCTTAATTTGATGTACATTGTAATGGGCTAAAAATATAGGGGATGCAAAATATTCTTTTAGCCCCTTATCTGTACCCAGCTCAGTACGAAAGGACCAGGGTTTTAAATATACTACTTTCTCTTCAAGACTATTTACATTTATTTTACATCAGAAAATTAATAACAACTTGCTTAAAAAGAATTATACATGCCAAATGCATAGTCATGGTGCTCAGATTAGGCCTAACATGCGACCAATGTCTTAAAATAAGTTTCGGACACTCTCGCTGCACTGCACGACACTTGAACCACACAAACGAGATTTAAGACAATAAAACTTAACTTTACCGTTACCCACCAGGGGCGGATTCATCTGATAATTTAGGTTCGAGGAGAAAATTTCCTCACTCGAACTTCCTGTCTGATATTTAAACTATTCATTGATAGATCTATTTACTCTTATCCTATAACCCCAACCCGGAAGAAACTTTCCTTCTCAGGCAAATAATAACAATTTTGACAAACTCAGTTTACGTTAATTTGTTTAACTTAGAGCCGAGAAACTTGCCTCCAGCACTCTAAATATAATCGGAAGCCCGAAAAACACAGGATCTTGGCTCAACTAAGCCCGCTGAGACACTTGCCCCAAGCGGATAATAACTCTAGTAAATTGAGGTGCTACTAATTTTTCGATCCGATGAGACACTTGTCCCAAACGAATCCCAGAATAAACTTTATTCTAAAGAATTTGATGACAAAAATAATAGCAGGACTTTAACAAAACATCCGATGAGACACCTGTCCCAAGCGAATTATTATATTTAAATTCTTTAATCCTCAAAAAAATAAATTTAATTTTAACTTCAGTGAACTATTGGATTTTTTTTAGGAAATAAACTTTAATTTTAAACTCTACGATAATTGTACTGAACAGATATTTGATTTTTAACCAAACTCAAAACAACTCACGGTAGTCCGGTGGTATATCCTGGCGTGCACTCACGACGATACATCCTTCCTCCAAGCACTACGGAAAACTCTGTAAGACCATGTCACCACTTCCTGATATAACCTCTGACCTGGAGGGGAAATGAGGGGAAATTGACCCCACCAAGCTGGGCAACAATCCTTTAACCGCCGCGCGGCTTATCTCGACGGTAACGGCAAAGTTCACCGGTTACAACATATCAACGTATGCTTTTATTTTAAGAATCTCGGATTACTTCTGGTGGACCGTCGCCCATTTGAGGTGGAGGAGTCAATGGACCCATGAAGAACAAGATATTTAGATCCAACACAGGTGTGCGGAGTTTAAAACTTCCAACATACCGTATAAAAAATAAATAGGGGGAAGGGACATAAAAATCACTCTGTATAATTATTGGTCGAATTTTGCATACTGCTCAGACCCTACCCAGCACTGTAAGACATTAACTATTGATTTTAATATTCTAATAAAATTTTCTCTGAGACTTCCTACAAGGGACGTCCCCAATCGCAAGTCTCGGTGAAAACTTTGTTGGTCTCTAAAAATCGTATAATAGTTTTTAAGGTATTTAATTTTTAATCGATATCCCTACATCCGATTTCCTAAAATAAATTATCGATAGTTATTGAATTTTAAATTTTTGATTCTGTAGTATAATTTTAATACAAAGTTTGATCATCTACCACTAAATTAGTCAGCCAATTGTGGTCCTTTTTTGCGAAATTGTCTTCCACTAAGAGATGCATATCGACCTATGTTTACATTTCAGGTTTTCTTCTGACTCCTTGTGTGCTATTCCCAAAAGAACGCATCCTCAGTAATTGCTGAGAACTGTCACCATGGAAACTTTAATATTTATCTCTGTTGTAGAGTAGTTTACAATAAATAATAGATCCACCCCAAGTTGCCACCTCTACAATACGGTACAATTAGGTTGATAATTTCCTATATTTTGCAATATTTGCTAACGTAATTGGAAAAATAAGACGAGGTTTGCAAACTGTGGGCGATGTTTATCATAAATAGCTTGCAAAGGGTTCTGCGAAGTTCGCAATACTATTAAACTGTCTGAAAATACGTACTAACATTACAAGCTGCTAATCTTATATAACTTTAAAGGATTTAAGAAAATACTGTAGTACGGAACTTTTATCTTAATTTTGTTTTATACCCTCTTAGTTTTCGAGGGTACAAAAACATGTAAGTTATGCACAAAAACATGTAAGTTTACGATTTTGCCAATGAAAAATAAAAAAAAAGTAAGAACGAAACCAACCTTGAATGTAAAAACTGACATCGGTCTCTTTTTTGTACCACAGTCCTGAAATGGGATTTGAGGAAAACGGATTGTAGCACAGTTGGTTGGATCAAATTGATCCAATAAAACGTAATTGAGTGGATTTTTGTTGAGAGCGTTATGAGAAACTTGTTCTTTACTGAGTATCAGTGATTAATAAACGCTTTTTATAGTCATTTCACTTACTAAAGACAAATTTCGAGTACGCAACAGTTTCTTCTTACGCCCATTATTAGCAAATTGTGTATTGAATAAGAAGCTTTTAAGATGACATTTTAAATCATTCCTAATCTGTTTCACTTTACTATGTATTAAATTACAATATAGAAATCCTTATCCCCATTTCTTTTAGCCTAGAAAATATATAACTTGTTTGCGGAAATGAAGATTCTAACCACTTGGGAGTTCATGTGAATGAAAAAGTACGTGTATACTGTGTTTTAAACGAAAATGTTTAGTTTTTAGCTTTGCAAAACTTAAATAAAATTTTAATACTGGCACCTTAAAACCCCTTTAGTGATTTGACTGCAATTCGATCTTGAAAGTTTAGATTAGACGATCTCCGTTAAATTGGTTTACTAGGTTTACATTGTTTGAATGAAAGTCAACTTTAATGTTGGCCTGGGTGAAACCAGAGTTCCATGCGATAAAAACCGCTGCCGCAATACCGTACCTGATACGATCTCTGTCGCCAGTCTTTAAATCTTTCATCCCTGAGGGACATGGCTGGGCTATTGTCTTTCCTGCTATTATCAGGAAACCCTTTCCTCCCTCTATTTTTCAGCTTAGTCTACGATCGCCTTATCTTTTTAAACAATTCGGTTGGTATTTTCGAATTAGTTGGAGCGATCTTGCGTGGAAATGAAATTCGAACGATTTATATTCGAGGAATATCGTACCGATAGATCGGATTTGATTGATCCTACGCCTTAAATATAAATATATAAAAGATTTTTTATAAATATACACTTTCGATACCTGGTAGTCTAGTTTTATAATATTTTGATGTATTCATTATAAATTTAAACGGGAATGATGCTTTAGAGATACTTCATTTGAAATACCGATATGCACTCTGTGGCGAATACATGGTCGGCCGTGTAGCAGTGGAGTGGATCATCAAACTATAGATCGCATGATTAGTCAGTGATTGCCCACTAAGTTCCTAACCTGAATGTGAACTCGCCTTTGCACACTGCAAGTTAAGCAGGGCTCGATGGCTTAACGCCCTGGATTCAGCTTTAGACATCTCAACATCTGTTATTATAATAATTTTTTTTAAATATTCATGGAGGTAGGCCTAGTTGGCTTTTACTATCTTAACTTTATGACTGGTTAATAAAAAGCCATAGTACATATTGTTCAAAATATTAAACCTTTCTAATGCGTTTCTTTTTTTTTTTTTTTTTTTTTTTTTTTACATTTTTATGGCTACAATTGGTAAAAAAAAAACTTATAGAACAAGTTAAAGCGATTCGTTGAGATGGGAATGTATTGTTATACTATAGTCTTATACTGTAAGAAAAAGTATTCCCTAATGAATAATAATATCAGATACACTTTTCGAGACCTCATGGACAATCACACAATTTCTTCCCATCTAATGTTGATTAAAATTATATTCTTGGGGCTAATTATTATAATTTATGTAAAGATTAAAATCAGATCATTAGCATTGTGATTCTATTTTGTTTTCGTGCTCGTCTCTACATCTAACTGTGTGCCCATTAGCCCATTAAATATTTTTTATGCTGTTCAAACACTGCTAAGATAAAAGAAGTTTCAAAATGGTCACAAGACACATATAAGTATCCAATTTGAGTGTTTAGGAACAAACAATGTCAAACACTATTTGAAATAAGATTTTCCTTCAGACAACTTTTTTATCCATGGGTATCTTAAATTTTCTCTCTAGCACATTTATTAGAGCTGAAGCCTGCAATGTATGGGCGCGTATTAGCGATTTTCAGTGGGGAAAACTCGATTTGTATGAATCAAGGAAGAGCAGGACATTCGTATGATGATATACGGAGGTTTGGCTCACCTGCCAACCGCATATATTTCATCGGCGTCGAACTGGCTGCTTCGCATTCAATGGCACTTCGAAACTTATTTTCCCCCCTTTTGTGAACGTGACATCCGGAATAAGATTGAATTTAATGTGTAAACACGGTTCTGTTCTTCTGGTTTGAAATCTATCTGTTATTCTGATTTGTAGCATAAATAAATGTGGCCAAAATATTTACTAATTTTTTTTTCTTTCAAATAGTTCAGCCATTGTTTATAGTTGTGTCTTAATCGACGTTATGTACAAGGAATATTGAATTATTTTTGTATAGTAATTGAAACCTTGATGATTTGAACTGCTATTCGTTGGTGATCAAAGAAAGCTTCTTAGGCACACATTTCTTATACTTAAAAAACAATTTAAAAATCCACGATTGTTCAGAAATAGCAATTTTCGTATCCAGCAATCATAAAATTTTCAATATGAAACTAGAAATTTTCTATGGGTTCACAGGTTTTGATAAGAAATTAGGGTTTATTATCTGAATAGAAAACATTGGCAATAATGCGCATCTCATCAGCTTTAATCAGTGATATTTAAAAAAAATCGAATGAAAGATCTAGATCATCAAAGGTACAAGATCATCTAGAAGCATTGGTAGAGTGTACAAATAAAAAATGTAATTTACAGTAAGCAGCAAATAATATAAAAATGCACTTTTTATAGTAAACAGCAATGTGTCTCATGATTTGCTTTGCTATTTTCTCTCGTCGTTTTATAGGAACTTAATGGGTTTTTTTTTCAATTTTGAATAGCGTTCTACTTTGGATTGGACATTAAATGTTGCAAGTACATGAGGCACATAGAGGTGTGGAGGAGAAGGGGATGGGGAGGGGGTGTCTGTTGAGCGAAGGCGCTATATTGACCGCTTGTCCCATTGTCCCGCTCACTTGACAATGTCAGCCGCAGCTGATGGAAAACACCGGTGTCGGACGGGCAGCTGTATTGTGTGTTGTGAGCCCACGGTTTTGTGTTCGGTTACACTTGCGTAATAACTCGGTCGATGAAGCTTTCGTGCATTTAAAACAACGGACTATACGGTTTTGCTAACAAAAAAATAATGATTGGCCTCTTTCTCCTCCTATGTCAATAAATAGATTTTTACTGATTTTCGGTAATGCCTTTTTTTGCTTTAACTTACGACAATGGTTTAAAATTTGTGGAGGTTTTTCTCATTCTTATTCGGTACCACCATTATTAATAAAACAAGCAATTAGTCCTTCTTAATAAACGCATAAGTAAAACAATGATCTTATTATATAAATTGTCGATTGTTTAACTAAACACATTGACGTAAGGAACCGGTACATTGTTAAATTGTGGTCTGAGAATTTTTTTAGATCAGTTTGTGACGTGAGAAATTTTCGTAACTATTAAAGTTTAATTTAAATACGCCCTCATGTTAAATCCGTTGCGATAATTAACTCTAATCTATAACTCCACTGTGTTGTAGAATAGACTTGGCGACTGTTTAATTATTATTAGTCATTCATTGCATTACCTGAACTTTCCCTTATTACAGACTTCAAATAGAAAATGGGTAGGAGAAAAATAGTAAAACTATTATTTTTATTTAATGGTAACCTAGGCATGTGCTGAAAATTAAAATTTAGTATACGTAGACTTGCTCCCGGGCTTCGGTCTTACCATGAGACCTGCGGTAATAGCTAATTCCCTATGGGAAATTAGCTACAAAATAAAAAAAACCCTTCATTTACCATTTTTACTCCTAATGCCATGTTACTCAATTTTCATCCGTGAAATCATGGGATGATGTCTGTTAAAGCATTTTTCACCCGATTGCGAATCAAACTGCCGAAGCGACAGATTACAGTTCTGAGAACACTTGTAAGTGTTTGCTGTCAGAAACGCTTAGCTTGGGGCGTATTTGTTTTTCTGTCACCAGAAATCGTTCCCCCATGGTGTTTACATTCGCGTCAATTACTTAGGGGTTATCAAGCACACAGCTCAAGTAAAAAAAGGGTTTCCTCCCGGAAAACGTTAATTATTACTTTCTCCCCCTATACCATAGTATATGGAGAAAGTATTGTATTCGTAAAAATTTTCCAATTCCTTTGATGATGTATATATCCATTTTGGAGCCCCCTTTCTCCCTATAAATGTATATATGGAGAAAGTATTGGTTTTGTCAACATTTTAAAATTTGAGTCGTTGGTAAATTTATCCGTTTTGGTGCCCCCTGAGTCCAAAAAAGGGGGTTTCAGAGTGATGTCTGTGTGTGTGTGTGTGTGTGTGTCAGGATGTAAACAGAGCTAGAGAATTCCCCAATGGTCCGATTTTGGTGAAACTTGGTATGTAGGTTCAAACCCACGATAATTCCAGGCGTTTTTTTCATTTTTTAAAATTTTTGATTTTTAAGGGTAGTTTACCCCCAAAACCCCCCAAAAAACGTGAAAAATCAAAATTTCTCAAAAACGGCTCTAACGATTTTGATTAAATTTGTGTGGTTTATTAAGATTAAAATGCTGAATAAAATGACACCACCCGCATCTCCGGGAAAATGCGCGTTCAAAAGTTATAGAGCAAAATGTGTTAAAAAACTCAATTTTTGGATGCAAAAACTCGTGCTGCTCACCTGGTGGCTATCCGACTGAGCCATCAAGACATTATTGTTTTGAGGCTTTTAACACCTTTTCATATTCTTGGGAGAAAGTATGTGTCAGTTATCTGATACCGTTTATTTTTTGTAACCATCGTTAAACCAATTCAATAAGGAAATTATGTTCATTTCTTGAAAAAATCTATGACCTCTCAGATAAATCTATTGTGTGTAAAAACAGTCCCTTCCCCCACTCTAATTATTTTTTGTTAAAATAAATAACTTAAATATACTTTGGGGAATAATAGTTAAGTTAACACAAAGTGTCGTTTGATGATGTTACTAAACATTTTCCGTCATGTCAAAAGGGTCGGCCAACCAGGATTCACAAGGAAAATTGTAATGAAAACATAGATTGATATCAAAATAAAAGTTTCATCTAGCAGAGTACAATGTCGCGAACTATACTTCGAATGGACGACTGAGACAAAAATGACGTTTAAAATTATGTATTAAGTGAAAAAGGCTAAACAAGTATTAATTTCAACATACTCTAAGTTACCTCCCTCATTGAAGTCTTAAAGCAATCTGCTTTAGCCTTTGTCAAATCATGCATAATTTTGAACGTATTTGCATTTGGAGTATAGCTAATTTTTGCTGATTTCCTGTTCCTCACAAGTACAAATATAACTTGTACAGTTAACATTTATTTTAAAACGTTTAACTTTGTGAACTTGTCTTTTTTTAGAAATAAATTTTCATTCATTCATATATGCTGTTATGAAACGTTTTAACACGGAAAATCAACTGATAAAGTTTGATAAAGAGGTCAATAATGTTGGCAAAATTATGTAATATAGTTTGAGAAACGAAAGTAATAATTTTAGCGAGAATAAGCTCGGTCCCCCTGGTACTATATTTAATACGCGTAGGCGTTTTTTGTAAACACAACTCCTCCCTTATTTCTGGACCAATCTTAACGTTCGAGGTGCCAAAAGAATGGACGCAGATCGTAGTTTAGCAATATGATTTTGCATTTTTTATATTTTAATTCTGAATTTAATGTTAAGCCCTCAAGTTCGTTTTTTTGTTTATAAGATTAACATGGGGAACAGTTTTTATTGAATTGCAAAATATAACAAATGTATGTAATTTTGATAGTAAAACAAATAAACACATGTTAAAAGCTGGGTGAATAAAAGCAATTTGGAACTACTGGCACCGAAATGTATTAATGTAATATAAAAGAAGAAAATAAAACGGGCAGGTCAATGTTTTGCGGGGCTAGTAATATAAAAATCTGTCGATCGCAGTCCTTTAGATAAAGGCTGCTTCTTTGTGTTACAAGTTCTAATGTTGCCTTTCAATACGTTGTCTCTCTTCTCATATTATATTTGGATGATTTATTGTTAGCCTTATTTCGATTTTTCATTTTAACAATAATGTATTCATAATCATCAGGGTAAAATAAAAAAAAATAAAATAAAAAAAACTTGATATTATAATCTTTTTAGCTTTTCATTGTAATAAGTACATTTTAATATTCTTTATATGTATCGAATGAAATTTTATTGTGCTTACACACTCTTTTGAGGAATAAAAATACTAAAATATTGTTTTCCCTGTTGGTAAATTCGCCAAAAGAATCATTCGTTTATTACTTATCAATGAGATTAACTCACTATGATATTGCAAATAATTAATGGCACGAAGAACTGTTAATTTATATGTACCCTACATACAAATAAATAATATTACTAAACACCCAAAACGTAATTACGGAATGAAAATTTGCTTAATATATAAGCCTAAAACAAGTCGTAAGACTGATTTTATATTGTTGGCATTCTATATTTAATGCTGTATATGTCTTATATATATATATATATATATATATATATATATATATATTTTAATTATGTTATAGGATAAAATTTTTATGAAATCGCTTTTAAGATAGGGTTGTGAATTGGCCATCAATTAAGCAAATTAACGAGATTTTTTACCGTAAAAAAATAGTTTTACAATGGGTTACAACTAGTTTTTTTATATATTATTTTATGAAACAAGGTGTATGGTCTTTTTTTACTGGACTCTTGGAAGGAGAGATGGTGGAGGGGATTCGTTTTTCCTTGCTAATATCTAATTGGCTGAAACACTTTGGTTTTCTGTTTTTTTTTTTTTTTTTTTTTTTTTTTTTTTTGTATTATTTCACGATTGCATAGCTGGTAAATTTACATTACTACCCAGTGTAATCAGTGTGTATCAGTTTTACAATATTATAGGTAAAAGTTGTTTTTTTATCAGTTTGCTTTAGAACTGTTAATTTTTAACAAGGCATAGGTTTGGCTTAAAAATGTAAAAGTTGACTATAGGAGTTACTGAAAGACATTACAACTTAAAAACCTGGTAAGGAAATCTAACACTCGAATATGTTTGTCACGAGTTTAAATTTTTTTTACAGTTTAAATCTCCCCCCCCCCCCCCGGTATTCTCAAGAAGGATAGTAGTTTTATAGTTTATATCTACTCTCACTAAACATTAATAGAACCACATAAAACATTTTGGGTTGTAAAACTCTCGTAAAATAAACTACTGTTTTATAATAAAGCTCTTTCAAATTTATTCATGAACTGAATTGTAGGTTAAAGGGGACTTTGGGGGATAAAGTCCAATGATGACGCAGGGAACATGTGCATGGGAAATTAGGTTAAGTCCAGTCTGTGTCCATAACATGGATTCCGTTTATTCATAATAATAAGCAGGATATCCGTATGTCTGATCCAGCGACCATGGTCTGATCCCTATAGTTGTCGGAGTCCGCAAATATGTTACGCAGTTTGTTTACCCTATTATTCACATGTGCTACTGTGTATTGTAAATAATCGCAATCTCTTCATTGACGATGTTTGCTGTAGTTATATTGTAGTTATATTTTGAGGTTTAATTATTATTTTTTTTTTATTGATTTGACACTGCAAGAATATGACACTTATAATCGTTTTATATAGATGTAACCTGTGTTATTTTAGATTTATCCTCCAAGAGATATTGTTTCTTTTTTACATCACAGTGGTTGTCTATGTACAAAATGATTGTTAAATGAAATTCGCCAAACTCGAGCGGATTTGAATACAATTGATTTCATACAATGCAATCGGCACCAAAGCTGGAGGATTTCCGATGGCAAATTCAGTTTAAAACCCCTCTGGGTTGTGTATGATTTAGTGATTAACGAATTTAATTTGCCTTACAAATCGCCTTTTTCAATTTTATATATTGTAAGTTTAATCGAAATTTTGGTTGTAAGTGGATAACTCTAAAGTGTTCTCGTTTCAGAACATTATTCACATTCCATTTAATATATTCCTTTACGAGTATATAAAGCGTTGCTTTTTTAATAAAACCTCTCTGAGTTATTTATGTTTTATGAGTATATAAGAAGTTCGTACCCTAAATGCCGTTGAAATGTTACATCTTCACCAAGAAGGCTTAACCTACTTACTATGCAGTTTTATTTCATAGAACAAAAATAAATGAAAATCATACTTTTATTTTTAAAATTTATGATCGTTCTAGTTATGTCAGCTCATTAGCGCTGGCGGTTTTGTTTGCTATCTGTAGAAACTAAACCACAACATTATAGGCCTACGGTTTGACTGGATGTTGCGTCGCAGTTATTTACCAGCTGAATGTTTTAAAATATATTCAACTATCTAACACACTTTTAGGTATGTGGGTTATTATAAACTGTTTAAAAGCATAGCAAAATAAAAGTGATAGTCTAAGTAAGGTACTTATTTCAATACTTCAAACATACCCATCTCCGGTCTCTTTATCTTTGCAAGCCTGAAGCTTAGATAAATTTTCACAGTTAACACATAGAAACACTTTGGATTTAAACTGTTAAAACCTGAATTGAGGTATCTGCAAACCCGGTTTTTACTCTCATTGCCGTAGTATTGTTAAAAGCATTGCAGGATAAAGTAACCTTGTTGAAGTAGCCCGTGGTCACTGTAGCACTGTAGTGGCGAGGACGCGTCAACTGCATGCACCGCTGTCGAGGTTGTACTCTGCAGCGATAAGCCTTTAACCGACAGCTTTGTTGACACCACCCGACAACTCACACCGCACAGTGGTCACTAAAATTTAGTCACTGTAGCAATGTAGTGGTGAGGACGCGTCAACAGCATGCACCGCTGTCGAGGTTGTACTCTGCAGCGATAAGCCTTTAACCGACAGCTTTGTTGACACCACCCGCCACCTCACACCGCACAGTGGTCACTAAAATTTAGTCACTGTAGCAATGTAGTGGTGAGGACTCGTCAACAGCATGCACCGCTGTCGAGGTTGTACTCTGCAGCGATAAGCCTTTAACCGACAGCTTTGTTGACACCACCCGCCACCTCACACCGCGCAGTGGTCACTAAAATTTAGTCACTGTAGCATTGTAGTGGTGAGGACGCGTCAACAGCATGCAGCGCTATCGAGGTTGTACTCTGCAGCGATAAGCCTTTAACCGACAGCTTTGTTGACACCACCCGCCACCTCACACCGTGCAGTGGTCACTAAAATTTAGTCACTATAGCATTGTAGTGGCGAGGACGCGTCAACAGCATGCAGTGCTGTCGAGGTTGTACTCTGCAGCGATAAGCCTTTAACCGACAGCTTTGTTGACACCACCCGCCACCTCACACCGTGCAGTGGTCACTAAAATTTAGTCACTGTAGCATTGCAGTGGTGAGGACGCGTCAACAGCATGCACCGCTGTCGAGGTTGTACTCTGCAGCGATAAGCCTTTAACCGACAGCTTTGTTGACACCACCCGCCACCTCACACCGTGCAGTGGTCACTAAAATTTAGTCACTGTAGCACTGTAGTGGTGAGGACGAGTCAACAGCATGCACCGCTGTCGAGGTTGTACTCTGCAGCGATAAGCCTTTAACCGACAGCTTTGTTGACACCACCCGCCACCTCACACTGCACAGTGGTCACTAAAATTTAGTCACTGTAGCATTGTAGTGGTGAGGACGCGTCAACAGCATGCACCGCTGTCGAGGTTGTACTCTGCAGCGATAAGCCTTTAACCGACAGCTTTGTTGACACCACCCGCCACCTCACACCGCGCAGTGGTCACTAAAATTTAGTCACTGTAGCATTGTAGTGGTGAGGACGCGTCAACAGCATGCACCGCTGTCGAGGTTGTACTCTGCAGCGATAAGCCTTTAACCGACAGCTTTGTTGACACCACCCGCCACCTCACACCGTGCAGTGGTCACTAAAATTTAGTCACTGTAGCATTGTAGTGGCGAGGACGCGTCAACAGCATGCACCGCTGTCGAGGTTGTACTCTGCAGCGATAAGCCTTTAACCGACAGCTTTGTTGACACCACCCGCCATCTCACACCGCACAGTGGTCACTAAAATTTAGTCACTGTAGCATTGTAGTGGTGAGGACGCGTCAACAGCATGCACCGCTGTCGAGGTTGTACTCTGCAGCGATAAGCCTTTAACCGACAGCTTTGTTGACACCACTCGCCACCTCACACCGCACAGTGGTCACTAGAATGTAGTCACTGTAGCACTGTAGTGGCGAGGACGTGTCAACAGCATGTACCGCTGTCGAGGTTGTACTCTGCAGCGACAAGCCTTTAACCGACAGCTTTGTTGACACCACTCGCCACCTCACCGTGCACTGGTCACTAGAATGTAGTCACTGTAGCACTGTAGTGGCGAGGACGCGTCAACAGCATGCACCGCTGTCGAGTTTGTACTCTGCAGCGATAAGCCTTTAACCGACAGCTTTGTTGACACCACCCGCCACCTCACACCGCACAGTGGCCACTAAAATTTAGTCACTGTGGCATTGTAGTGGTGAGGACGCATCAACTGCATGCAGCGCTGTTGAGTTTGTACTCTGCAGTGCTACACTGAAAAAACTCTAAGGTTAGAACTACACGTAGTATTGTTAAAATTAACCTTAAGCTAATTCCACTATTTTCCCAGCAATATTATGGGGTTTTTTACACATGAGTTACGGTTAAAAATTTATAGTTGTGTTTACCTTAGTAAAGTTATTATTAATTTAATGAAAGCAGTAAAATAACAGTAAAATTACTCACAGGCGAGGACAGGATTCGAACCCGGCCCTTCGGAGTGTGAAGCCGGCTCGCTACCTCAAAGCCACCGAGGTACTTGTCGGAAAGGGGCGGAAATAAATGTGTCAGATAATCTGTGGCGACGGCTGGCGTAAGGGTTCTAACTTCAGCATTAGTTCAATTGGCGAGTCGTATTCGTCTATGTTGTCCATTTCAACTGTACTTTGTTGCAAAAACTAAAGAAGCCCTTTCCATTTACCTTAATCAGGTTCAGTTAATTTCAGTGGAAAAATGGCTACACTGGACGGAGTCACCAACACCAACCAACGAACGGAACAACGAACCGGCAACGGCGGCAACCGGCAACCGAAACCAAATCGACAGATCCTACCGATTCGACAGAAAACGGTAGAAATAAAGTTAAATTTGACCAGTAATTATATGAGCAGACATAAAAAAGTCAATAGTTAATTTAAGCTTGGTAGCTATATCTAAATTAGTCACAACATCTCAAAAAGTTAGGTTTACATTCAAGAACTACTTTTTTCTTAAGCCTTTATGCTGTGTAAAACATCTCCACCCCTACTCTTGGAGGAATGATAAAGTTCCGAACTTTCGTTTTTCTTAGCAGAATATTAATTAAAAAGCCAGAACTATGACTCACAGCACTTCAACTAAAACAAATAAAAAATAATCTATTACAGGAATGTAATTTAATGTCTTCTGATGGGGTTGTATACTAAAGGTAAATTATTTCTTAACGTGTAACATTATTGCAATAACAACCTTATATGAGTTAAATTTAAAATAACTATAATCTGAAGTACTAATAACCTTATGATTAATGCATTCCTTACCATACTTTTTAGAATATGGTGCTAGTTACTTTACTAAAGTTAAATTCCATTCAACCTTAAAAATAGTGTATCGACAACCTTAGAGTTTTTTCAGTGCTAAGCCTTTACTGACAGCTTTGTTGACACCACTCGCCACCTCACACCGCACAGTCGTCACTAGCCTGTGGTCACTGTAGCACTGTAGTGGTGAGGACGCGTCAACTGCATGCAGCGCTGTTGAGTTTGTACTCTGCAGTGCTAAGCCTTGACTGACAGCTTTGTTGACACCACCCGCCACCTCACACCGCACAGTCGTCACTAGCCTGTGGTCACTGTAGTGGTGAGGACTTGTCAACTGCGTGCAGCGCTGTTGAGTCAACTGCATGCAGCGCTTTTGAGTTTGTACTCTGCAGTGCTAAGCCTTTACTGACAGCTTTGTTGACACCACTCGCCACCTCACACCGCACAGTCGTCACTAGACTGTGGTCACTGTAGCACTGTAGTGGTGAGGACGCGTCAACTGCATGCAGCGCTGTTGAGTCAACTGCATGCAGCGCTGTTGAGTCAACTGCATGCAGCGCTGTTGAGTTTGTACTCTGCAGTGCTAAGCCTTGACTGACAGCTTTGATGACACCACTCGCCACCTCACACCGCACAGTCGTCACTAGCCTGTGGTCACTGTAGCACTGTAGTGGTGAGGACGCGTCAACTGCATGCAGCGCTGTTGAGTCAACTGCATGCAGCGCTGTTGATTTTGTACTCTGCAGTGCTAAGCCTTTACTGACAGCTTTGTTGACACCACTCGCCACCTCACACCGCACAGTCGTCACTAGCCTGTGGTCACTGTAGCACTGTAGTGGTGAGGACGCGTCAACTGCATGCAGCGCTGTTGAGTCAACTGCATGCAGCGCTGTTGAGTTTGTACTCTGCAGTGCTAAGCCTTTACTGACAGCTTTGTTGACACCACTCGCCACCTCACACCGCACAGTCGTCACTAGCCTGTGGTCACTGTAGCATTGTAGTGGTGAGGACGCGTCAACTACATGCAGCGCTGTTGAGTTTGTGCTCTGCAGTGCTAAGCCTTTACTGACAGCTTTGTTGACACCACTCGCCACCTCACACCGCACAGTCGTCACTAGCCTGTGGTCACTGTAGCATTGTAGTGGTGAGGACGCGTCAACTACATGCAGCGCTGTTGAGTTTGTGCTCTGCAGTGCTAAGCCTTTACTGACAGCTTTGTTGACACCACTCGCCACCTCACACCGCACAGTCGTCACTAGCCTGTGGTCACTGTAGCATTGTAGTGGTGAGGACGCACCAACTGCATGCAGCGTTGTTGAGTTTGTACTCTGCAGTGCTAAGCCTTTACTGACAGCTTTGTTGACACCACTAGCCACCTCACTCCGCACAGTCGTCACTAGCCCGTGGTCACTGTAGCATTGTAGTGGCGAGGACGCGTCAACTACATGCAGCGCTGTTGAGTTTGTGCTCTGCAGTGCTAAGCCTTTACTGACAGCTTTGTTGACACCACTCGCCACCTCACACCGCACAGTCGTCACTAGCCTGTGGTCACTGTAGCATTGTAGTGGTGAGGACGCGCCAACTGCATGCAGTGTTGTTGAGTTTGTACTCTGCAGTGCTAAGCCTTTACTGACAGCTTTGTTGACAGCACTAGCCACCTCACTCCGCACAGTTGTCACTAGCCCGTGGTCACTGTAGCATTGTAGTGGCGAGGACGCGTCAACAGTAAGCACCGCTGTCGAGTTTGTACTCTGCAGTGCTAAGCCTTTACTGACAGCTTTTTTGACACCACTAGCCACCTCACTCCGCACAGTCGTCACTAGCCCGTGGTCACTGTAGCATTGTAGTGGCGAGGACGCGTCAACAGTAAGCACCGCTGTCGAGTTTGTACTCTGCAGTGCTAAGCCTTTACTGACAGCTTTGTTGACACCACTAGCTACCTTACTCCGCACAGTCGTTACTAGCCCGTGGTCACTGTAGCACTGTAGTGGCGAGGACGCGTCAACAGCATGCAGCGCTGTCGAGTTTGCACTCTGCAGTGCTAAGCCTTTACCGATAGCTTTGTTGACACCACTCGCCACTTTTCACCGCGTTAGCAAATCATATTTAAAATATATTTTAAAACCCAAAATATATTTTTCTTCTCAACACATTGATCGTAATTTATGTTAAAGAGGCTAAGTTTATTTTCTCTTATTATCTTTTTAGAGAAGCCGAAGACTCACTCTGAGGTATAATCCCGTGGGGACAACGCAACTCGTACCGGGGTTAGTTCCGGTATTTTGGGGGGCGGCCGCAATGAATAGGGTACACTCTGATCCAGAACCCGGCCTGTCTCATCGTTGCCTACCCGGCCGCTTGGACATGATTTAGATCCGTGTCAGTGGGGCTGGAGTTTGGTTGACAATTCACTACAACCTATTCCAACCACTCTTCCACCAGCACCCGAGAGAATTATGCACGTAATTTCTTGCAATTCTAAGACGTTTTCTGACTTTTGCGAGTGCAAACGAGCAGGTCTGCTGTGTTCAGCAATGTGCGGTAAATGTGAGGGGTTGTCATGCGAGAACTCGCCTGAAGTGGACATGGATGAATCCAGGATGGTCGAAAAAATTAATGATCAAAATATAATATTAACAACTGTTTCACTTTTTTGTTTGTAAATAATGTTCAAATATAAATGGTAACCTAAAAATTTATTTTATTTTAAATATAAGTATGCTCAAATGCCAAACCTTGTAGATTCATGATCGTGTTAAATTGAAATTCCGACGTGAACTGCAAAAGTGCACGTTTTTTATTATTAATATAAGGTTTTCTCGATAACCGTTAGAGATACAGCAAAAGTGTAAATAGGAAAAAGATGTATTTTTTTATGCTCTTCAACTTTTGTATTTACAGTTTTTCTGTATTTCCAATGGTTAGTGAGATATGATCAAAAAAGTGAAAATCGGCCGCCATTTTCCAAGATGGCGGCTGTAGCACAGCATGCACGAATGTTGATTTTTGATATGTTGTTAATGGGTGTTAGTACCTACTACACATATGCAAAGTTACCCCTTTTAGGGAATTATTTCTAGGTAAAAACCTTATATGACTGGACTAAATGTAATTGTACACAAAATACTGTGGTAATATTTTTATGCTGAGTGGCAATTTTTGCTATCCCTTAATGCTGGGAGCATTTTATTGTAACTTAAGAGCAAAAAAAGGTTAATCGTCTCCAATCAACCTCTAGATGCACCAAGGCAACTTACCCCAATACAGCACCTGTCTTGTAACCTACAACGGGATTGGGCGTAGTGCTTCTCGTACCGCTGTCATTTTTGCCGGCCGGGGGGAGGTTTATAATCCGTCAGAAGTACAGGCCGGTCAGAAAGTGCCAAGGTGGCCCCGTGCCGCCGATAGTGGCGCCGGTGGCAACGTCAAAAGTCGTCCCCGTATGTCGAGGACACGACTTTGGCAAATCATTGTATTTTCTGCAGTTACGCGCGCCACAATTTATCCCGTCCTGGGACTTAGCAGAATATTTGTATTTTTATGAAACATAAATGCCGATTCTATATTAACCAAGCAATATAACAATATTAAAATCTTTCCATTTTAACGTTTTTCTCAAATTTTATAGGTATAATTCAGTGTGACATTTTCACATTTTCACAGAATATAGTAAAAATAATACTGAAGAAATACAAATTATAATTTAGTACTTTATTATACTTAGTAATTATAGTACCGGTTAACGGAGCATGTGAAAATAATAAATTTTAAAACTACAACTATATTTCGCAAAATATCAACAAATAGTATTTTTTTTTATATTTATGATGATGTATGTGTACCATTTTTGTGGCTTTATATAACAATACTAGTCTACTTGTTGCTCGAAATCGAGCAATTTATTTTAATACAATACAAAAGTAACATTTAGTGCCAACGACATCCGACCAATCCAATATTGTGAATATCAGTAGTCACAAAAAACTACACGTATTTACAGCTGTACACTAACAGATTTTAAAATGTTCAACCCGAACCCAATGTTATTCTAATGCGAAAATTTCTGATTTGATCTGTCTATAGCACCCTTATTTTATGTACGACATTCATCAATTTGTGGCGGAAACAACTACTGACCAACCCCCATCCAACGACACCAAAAACTTGAATATGGGTTGTAAATTGTAGGAGGAGTTCTCAACACAAAATAAAACGTATAAACAAGTGTACTAAAGCGTGTTAATAAGCGTATTAAATAAGTATAGATTTCTCTACGATTTCGAAATACTGTACTTCTAAATATTGGCATGCACATTTTCTAAAAAAAACAAAATAACGTGGAACCTAGCATAAAACTCTGGTTACTGAATATTTTATCGATAAAAATATCGAATATTTCGGAACGGTTTTCAACAACAGTTATTTAATCAACTCAGGTCAAGAAATAGGTCACATGAATTAAGGAAACAGACAATATTAAAAAACACACAGACTAATTAGGCCAGTCATATTAGGTAAAAATATCCCTCTACCTGAAAATAATTCCCTAAAACGGGAAACTTTGCATATGTGTAGTACTAACACCTAGCAACAACATATCAAAAATCTTGAGCTCTCCTCGGTGAAGGTTTTGAATGGAAATGTGTCACAGTTCGCCCTTATCTCAGGTACGGTTCAAGTCTAAATTTAGAGATAACAACCGACATCGGAGGAATTGCGTCGTCGCGCGTCGAGTCGCTTGTTACCGCTTACTGAGAACGGCGCTTTGTGCCCCACCGAAATTGTCCGTGTAGTGTTAAGTTTTGGTTTCCCATTAAATTTGGGACTTATTGTTATTAATCAATTGTTATGGAAATGCACCACTTTATCTTTCAGCACCAATAATAATAATTACAAAATAACCAGTTTAACACATCATGTTAGAGAGGGTTTCATCTTAGAAGTTTCTTAGGCGGTAAGTTATCCTTTTGAATTATGTTAGTTGGGACCATATTGGTTAGTTCATTGTAAAATATTTTTTTTTTCTTTTTTAACTTTACTGTTTTAACCCATACATCCTTTCTTTTGTGCAAAGATTACTATGGGTTATGGTTTTTACCGTAATCTAGCTGTTTTTGACATTGCTATTTGTTTATAAATTAATTTCATTCTTCCATAAGTTTTGCCTTGCTTTCGGGGTAGTTTTAATTTTTTACCTTTAAAATCTGGAAATTTGTGAAGTTATCATCTCCTATGATGACCTTAAATAACCCGAATGGCTAAGGAAAATTCATATGATAAACCTTTGAAAAGCAATTGATAACATCAGTTGTTAAGAAAATAATGGAGAAATAATGAAGAAAGAATTCCTCCCAAGCAAATTTCTGTCCCGTTATATTAGTTTTGAACAAGAAATAGACCAATTAGGCGAGTTTCGCTACGCCCACGAATGTTGCAGCGAGCCTTTAATGAATGACGGTCGGATGACAAGTGAAGAACCATTGATGGTTTTAGTGCTAGTTCACTGATTTGTTTGAGTATACTACGAAGCAGTATTCTACGAAACCGCTTTGGTCAACGGATAGAATTCGATTGGCTCTAAAGCACAATGCTATTTGATTGATTATTCGTTCCTGTTTGTTGTTAGAGTAATTTGATTCGGCTTTTAGCATGGGTGGAACAATGCAATAATAAGTGGAGCGTTCTGTTGTTTCAGCCAGTAAGTACTGAATTTAATTTAAAACTGCTTCACTGTTCTTGTGACAAAATATATTCGTTAATTGATGTATATTCGATATCGTAATTACTATAGTGTAGCCGTCCACTTGGCAAACGCAAACGTGGTTAAATTTGTAATGTTTTTTTCGACTATATATCAAAAGTTTGGCTCTGGAAGTAAAAACAGTTAACATACAAGTACACAAGGAATGTTGCGTTGTAAACATAATGTTTATTTGCAGCAGTTTCATTGCTTCCTAAAATGGTTTGTACAGATAACCATCGAGATGGTTTATGTTCGACTAGTAAACATTTTCATTTAGGATTACAGTGATCACCGGACCATTGGCGGGGCGACCAGTTAAGATTTTACGGCCACAAATCCGACAAAACGCGCGACATTGATTGATTTACACCAATTCCGCAAACACCATTCACTGAAAATTATCGGAAAATCCTCTTCCATTCTCACTTTGACTAATGGAGTTTCACTCACAATTGAGTTTATCTCTGATTGTCATCGCGGAAGGAAGTTTTGTGGCGTTTGTTGATTAGTAATTAATATTAAAATTGTTTTTTCCTCCACCTACTATCTAAAGCCGTATTTTACTCCTTGGAATAGAGTAGTAAAGTACTAATTTCTATCGCATGTGACTTGAATACTTAATCTTTCTACCTAGGGAAGTTTTTTCGTACTACGGGGCTAAAGTTAGTTACATAAGAATAACATTAAAAGAGAGATTAAAAAGAACATGAACCACAGTCAGCTGTTACTTGTATTTGTTTCGTTACTCATTGTTGACTAATAGCAGCTGTTGCTGCTCACTCACTGCTGACCATTCAGTCAGCATTGGGTGAGCAGCATCTCAAGTACTAGAGATGGCCGTGGCAGTGTAGGTGTTTGTTTACATTTCGCTTGGGTAGGCTATTAACCTAAGAAGTCCAAAACATAAGTGTAAAACTTTTGACTGGGCTTAAATTATATTTGGTTTTTTCGTGTTCTTTAAAATTGATATGGCATGCCTTGTGTGTTTTTTATGTTGATGTGGCTCATCCAGCTTGACGGAGCAAAGGATCATATGAAGGTAAAGTTAAATTATCTACGGTAGGCCTATTAGGCCTAAATTTTATTCGTGTAGGTGGAGGAAAAATGTTGTGTGCATCAAGGGACTAAAGTACTTTTCTCCCTCATCGAAATTGTTGCCCTCGGCTTCGCCTTCGGGCGACAACATTTTCCCTTCAGGGAGAAAAAATTGTTCTTTAGTCCCTAGAAGCACAAATAACTATTCCCTTACTATGAAATAATCCTTTCCCAGTTATGTGATTAAAAATATTTCTTCGCCACTAGTTTTAAACTACTCTCGGCTCTGGGTGCCAGTATATCCCCAATATACCAAGTAGTTGTGAAAAGAACTCTTATTGCACTCTAATTGTTTCTACGCTATGCTATTTCCTCTATATTATGAAGAAAACATATTTTTACTTTATTACGAAGAAACCATATACCAGTAATGTTATCATTTATACAATACTTTGATAATCCGTAAGAATTTTAGCGATTGTATACCTACCACCAGCTTTGGATATTTTGAAATATGATCCATGGAAAAAAGTTAATAATAAATTGCAATCAATCAATTGAATGTAATCCATCCTTTTCCTGTCATATAGACTGTTATATGGCTATGAAACTCTGTTTATTCTGTTAAGTCTGGTGCCACCGCGTAACTTCACTTACCCTTTTTCTGATCTCTTGATCTTTTATTTAAGAGTTTAGCCTCTTTTTAACGTCCCTTCCCTTGTTAACAGCACAGCCGTATTATTATTTAACTAAAATAATATTACTTTTCCTTCACTTACTTATGTAAAGCCGTATTTTACTCCTTGGAATAGAGTTTTAAAGTACTAGTTTTTACCCCATGTGACTTGAATACTTAATTTTTCTACCTAGGGAAAACTCAACTTTTTTTGTACCACGGGGTTAAAGTTAGTTATATATGAAAAACGTTAAAAGAGAGATTAAAAAGAACATGAGTGACAGTGTGCTGTCATTTATATTTGTTTCGTTACTCTTTGTTTACTAACAGCAGCTGTGTACACATTTGTCAGCAGTGTACGTGTTTGTTTACATTTAGCTTGGGTATGCTATTAACCTAAGAAGTCCAAAACCTATGTGTAAGAAATTTGACTAGGCTTAAATTCTGATTTGTTCTTTTGTGTTCTTTAAAATGGTATAGCATACCTTCGTGTTTTTTTATGTTGATGTGACTGAGCCAGCTTGACGGAGCAAGGGATCATATGAAGGTAAAGTTAAATTATATACTCGTGTTAAATTAAATAAGTTAAATTATATATTCGTGTACGTGGAGAAAAATGTTCTGTGCATCAAGGGACTAAAGTACGTTTTCTCCCTCAGGGAAACAATTTTCCTTCAGGGAGAAAAAAGTGTACTTTAGTCCCTAGAAGCACAAATAACTATTTATCCCAAATAATCTTTGTTGACAAAAGGGTGAAATGTCCTTCCCATGAAGTATAGGCCTATATACTGTCCTTTAAAATTATTTTAAAATTAATTTTTTTGTAAAATATTTAGTAGGATAAGTTGAAAAGCATAGGATGATTTAGTTAACTATATATTTTTACCCATTTGTGTTTATATCACTCTTATATTCAATAAATAGATAAATCTGTGATGGGCGGAGCTGCGATCCCATTTGAATAACGGGAGATTGAATTACATTGCGGCGTGGCGCAAACACACAGCCCGGGCGAGACTGTGCGATTAAAAATTCAACAATGTTCGACATCGCTGACGTTGATTCATCTACACCAATTCCCCAAGCGGCGTTCAATGGAAATTATCGCCGAAATCTCTCCTATTCACACTTTTACTAATGGAGTTTCATTCACCGCGGAATTTCATTTGGTGGACCTTTGTCCCCGAATGAATGTTACGGCTTTTGACATGTTTGTTGTATTCACTCGTTAATCATAGTTTGTGACGAGACTGAAAACGATTTAAGATAGATTTGTAAATAATGTGGGGCATCGTGAAGATCGTAGTCCCGTTAGAATTGTGGTAAATAAGAATTTTCGTTACATATTTTCTGTTCTTGATGCGGGTTTTAATTAAATTATAACACGCGTATAAATGGCTTAGCCTGGAAAGTCACACTATCCATTGGCGCATGTGCAGTCTAGTTTGCCTAATGTGTAAAGAAAAACCTAGTCAAACTGTTTAGTTAATATAGTTAAAATACACACTATTTCGATGTGATAAGTGTGACAAAAATTAAAATTAAATAGCGAAAATAAAAATATGGATACTCGTACCGGTACTTTTTTTTATTACGGAAAATGTTTTGCTTACCTAAACAACTAATGTATGGAAGATTCTTATAAACTAAACAATCGTTCCTTCGCTATATCAAATAGTCTTGACCAAAATAGTAAAATATTAAAAATAATGCAGGAGCTGTAACAGACAAGTGTAGAAATTCCTTCAGTATATTATCCTTGCAACATTATGGGCACTTAAAAAACCGCAAGGGCAACCAAAACCGCGGCGGGCGGACCTGCACCCAACCACGTAATTGCTGCCTCAAGAATGAAATCGCCTGATGCTGAGTTTATGGGGAAGAAGCAGCTTGATATGAAGCTTGCTTGTATTTAGTGTTTGCCACGCCAACTCAGTGCCTACCCCATAAACCTCCCTCAAACTCGTGATATGGCAGTAGGATCATCACATATCCACGCGGAAGACACCTTCTACTTGGTTAAAATCATTTAATACAAATAAAATTTTTTCAATTTCATGAGTTTATGTTTTCAAATTTGATGTTGATAAATTTAAAATGTTATCAAACAATTTTATGAAAAGGAGTTGGTGCATGTTGGTCGGTATAGTCGTCTGTCTGAGATCGGCACCGTACGATAAGATACTGTGGTCCTGTATGATGTAGTTTTTAATTTCGCAGTGTAGTCGCAAAGCCAAAATATAGTACGTGAAAATGTAAATATGTTGAAATATTAAAACATGTTTGAATTAGAGCATTGAATATTTGTTCGCAATTTTAAAGATAGGGCTATTAATTTTTTAGTTCAACACTAGAAATAAAAAGTAGTTAAGTAAGAAAAAAAATTAAATAGAATAATTTGTCTTATACTAATATTGTATGTATTTTGATGTCACCTTATACTGGTTACAAAGTGTTATAACCTTTTTTATTTTCAGGTACAAGTGGGACCATGGCAGAATTTGTGAGTAAATTAAATGAATCAGTAATAAACTATTGCAAATTAGTAAACTCCATTGTTTCGTTAAAAAAAAAATACCATTCGCTAAAATTGTCGATTAATATCAAATTGTGTCTTATTTATACGGTGTCTGCTGAAAATATTTAGTTACCATCGCCACTCTATAAATATACGTTAATTTTATTTGTTTTATACAAGCGAGTGTTTGTTGATATACAACCATCGTATAAACACAATGTATTTTTGTTGTTGGATGTAAACACATTACCTTACTGTTTGGAAAATTAAGCGTACCTTTTTTGTTACTCTAACCATATGTAACAAATTGTTTCTAATACGTATTTTAAACTTTATTCAAGTAGCTATACTATGCCACTCATAGTTTTTGTTTTATTTTTTATTATTGTCAGTTATTATAATTTTCATTTTTTATCAACTATTTTATTGTTGTAAGTAGAGTAACCCGTTGAATTAATTGGAAAGTTTCTATGGAGGGGCAGAAAAGCTATTTGGGTAGTGGCGTACGATGGGCTCATAAACTTGATATTTTGAGGCTTTGAGGGCGGACGTGACGGGATTGAAATGAAAATCGCGTCTCCAGCGACCCGTATTGATCTTGTAAACAGAAAGATCGCTACTTCTTGACGCTGATGAGCTGGCGGTTGTGGAATCAACTATAGGATTAGTTACGTCAGCAGTTCATTGTTGATTGCGTGGTTTAACATTGAACTGATGACATAAAGAATACTAGATCTATTAAACCGTAACATGGGTAGGCGCTGAGAAAACTGATTTAAATGGCGATTTCAATTCATTCTGATTAGTTTTACGCTGGGAAAACCTAAAAATTTATTCTTTTAACGTTATTGATATTTTCGAAATTTATGAAGGTGTATATTGAATATAATATATTCAATGAAAATCGAACGAAACAAACGCCATTTTAGAGCTCTTTAAAAACTTTTTTTGTATTCAGAATTTAAATTACATATGACTTTCTAATAAAACATTTTCATCACTTTCAACCAAAATTTTGAAACTATTAAAAACATTTTGTTCTAAAAATAATTGTATTAAAGTTAGTTTTTATAGCTAGTGTACAGTTTATTACTTTTTATAAATATTGTATGATGTAGACCTACCATTCGTAATGTTGGTTCACTCTATTGGTCAAAACTGCTGAATACTGTTAATAAGGATATAACTAACGTGTAATATTGTATCAGAAGGACAACATTTTGCAAGGAGAAATTTTAAGTATTGATCCATTCCCCATACATAATAGTACTAAAAACACTTACCAATAAGACTAAAAATTATTGAATTGCGGTTGTATTTATATAGACGATTTTAAAATTCTTCCTTATTTATTTAGATTTTTATAGAATTATATGCATGATTGTTACTTACTGTTATTTACTTATAGGGCTTATTTAAAATAGGCCTAACTGGTATTTTATTCTGTACTAGGAAAGAATCTAACAGTAAAACTATAAAAATAGTTTAAAGAGGAAAAGGATTATAACGGATAGCATGGGTGACTAATTTAGAAAATGATTCGGTCGGATTTAACCGCTTTCAAGGCATTACAGACTGGGAAATTGTAATCCGAGTTTATGCTCGGTAAACAAACCTCAATCGGTTATAATTAGTTTACTCAAAGGTGCGAAAGCCTGAGAGGATTGACGGCTTAATTTATAAATAGCTAGACTTGTTGCCGTCTGACTGTTGCCGGCATCTTTACAACGCAGCGCTGCCGGACGGATTTCCGACTGCACGGAGCTAATAGTATTGTGATTTAACAACAAATTATTTCAAAATACTACTTTCATCTCAAATTCTGTATTTAGTTTAAAATAATCTTAAAATATTTAGATATTGAAAAAATTTCTTTTCAGATTATGTCTAATAGTTGGCATTGTTGTTTATTTATATGCAAGTGGCGAATTTGCTATAATTATTAAGGATTCGATGAGTCCTTTGTTTACTCAGTGTATGTGCTTATAATACAAAGTGCAACAAAAAACAAATTTCTATGTCACTATTGATTTGGAAAGGTTGACTTCAATGATTTTCGGCAGCCGTAATGTAAATTTACCATAAATAAAGAATTAATCATTTTAAGGAGAAATTTTTTATCTATACATTGTCAGAAAGTAAGCATGTTTGAAAAAAGAGCTCCTAACTTATCTGGCATGAAGATTCTTCTTCGCCCCTGTAAAAACACTAAAACATGCCTCAGCATTCGCCTGTTTCGAACGGCTTTAAAAATATTTTTATTATAAAACACATTTTTTTAAAAATAAATGTTGTAGTCGGTGCTCTGATACCGTATACAGGTAGGTACAAATAATTATAGGTGTCCGTAAAAATACATCGTAAAAGTAAGAAAATTTGAGTTATTTTTCAGTTATTATTGGCACTGACAATAATTAATTTGAGGTGTGAGAACTTGAATGTAACTATTTATTTAACAATTTTATCAACGTTGTTCAAAACAGAAAGAAACAGCAAAACATGTGGTGTCCTAAAGTATTATGGTTTACATACCCAAATTCGTTACTAGCCCAAAGTTGAAGACTTAAGTAATGTGGTTATTATTTCATAGCACAAACTGATAGTTGTATAAAACGTGTAATAAACACCTTATAAAAAATTTAATAAAAACATTTTTCTACCATTGTTATATGACCCAATATTTATGGTCTACAATTAAACTAATATTATAATGTAGGCCTAGTCGTTCTTATTTAAAAATTCTACTATTATTTAAGGCCGATATAAGCATTGCATATTGAGAGAGACCACTTTCTCAGTATGATAAAAAATATAAAACTCAATGCTCTCAATACTATATTATATGTATATTTAAAGACACATTGCATGATTTTGTCCGATTATAATTATATTACAGCGGTTGATGCTTGTTAGGATCGTCATAAGCGGTTCCGCTGAACCTGATAATGGGGCATGATATGTATGGTTATTGGCACTCGGATGCATACATTGTGCTATCAAGTCCCGCTTAACGCGGCGAACTAACATGGCCTTATTAAACGTATAAATGTTTTGGCTACAATTTCGTATTAGGCCTACATTGCAAAATGCATTGCTATTTAATACAGTGAAATAAAATAAAATAATCTTTTTATATACGAAAATTGTATATAGGGCAAAAATAAATACTACGGAACTAGTAATGCAGCACTAATTATACTATTTTACCTTTTTTAGCGAATTTACCATAGGGAAGAAGCTATCACCGTAGCGAATCATAAAATTCAATAGGCAATATTTTTATTCTATATTAAAAAATTCCAAACGTACATAGAAAAATATACTTTAGATAAATAAATGATTTTTTCCGATTGTCAATACGCTTCTTCACGATTTAAGTGGTATAGTAATAGCCTACCCAAATTGGATATGGTTTGAGGCAAAAAGAAATAAATGCGTGAATTCACTATTTTAGTGGAGAAGGAGTCAACTATTAATCGATTTCGGGAGCAACCAATGTGTGAAATCACTCTTATAAATTTACTATGTGAGTTCACATTACTGAATTTACATTAGCAAATTTATACCGGGTGTCTCAAGTAAGGTGTCTCAAATCGATTATAGATCAACAGTTTGTCCTACAATCTTGAAATAAAATCATTTCCCACTAAATTGACCCCAAGGAACAATTAAAAAATATTTTTAACATTGTATAAATACAGGTCGTTAAAAAAATTGGAGGTCACAGGTTCGAACCTCGGAAATTTCAAATACGAACATATTTCATATTATAAATCATTTGAAAGGTCTATTTAATACGAACATTTTGATGAAAACAGAATTTAGTTATCTTTATTCGTTTCAAAATGGTGTCCATTTTTGTAGCCAAAATCAACATTTACAGAATACCCTGTAATTATTTTATTATTTGTCATAAATGACTACTGATTCAAAATAGTTATTTGAAATGAGCTAAGCTTTACAATGATATGTCACAAGACCACATTTATTGAAAAAACTAAAATTTCCAAAATTTAATATTTTTTTTTAAATGTTTACATAAACAAACTTAAAAAATTTTAAATACAAACACATGTCATTTTGTACATAAAATTAAAGCCCTCGTTAAACTGAGCAACTTTATAATTTACACTAATAGCGTATCTCTTTTGGTTTTGTAGTAATAACGTAAAAATGTCATTTTCCCATATGATTTGCATGTTAATTAATCAGAACATGATAGTATGGTAGTACTTCTTTCATTGTTGCCATACCATTAAATTAACATGCAAGTTATATGGGAAAATGACATTTTTACGTTATTACTACAAAACCAAAAGAGATACGCTATTAGTGTAGATTATAAAGTTGCTTAGTTTAACGAGGGCTTTAATTTGATGTACGAAATGGCATGTGTTTGTATTTAACATTTTTAAAGTTTGTTTATGTAAATATTTTAAAAAAATTAAATTTTGAAAATTTTGAATTTTTTAATAAATGTGGTCTTGTGACATATCATTGTAAAGCTTAGCTAATTTCAAATAACTATTTTGAATCAGAAGTCATTTATGTCAAATAATAATATAATTACAGGGTATTCTGTAAATGTTGATTTTGGCTACAAAAATGGACGCCATTTTGAAACGAATAAAGATAACTAAATTCTGTTTCCACCAAAATGTTTGTATTAAATAGACCTTTCTAATGAAGTATAATATGACATATATTCGTAGTTGAAATTTCCGAGATTCGAACCTGTGACCTCCAGTTTTTGGAACACCCTGTATTTATACAACGTTAAAAATATTTTTAAATTATTCCTTGGGGTCAATTTAGTGGGAAATGATTTTATTTCAAGATTGTAGGACAATACTGTTGATCTATAATCGATTTGAGACACCTTACGTGAGACACCCGGTATAAGTAAATTTACAAATTGGTTACACCTGAATTTGGCATAAATTAGACTCTATCTCCACATAAGTAGTGGATTTGAACTAGGGCTACTAGTATTTGAAAGTTCATAAAGCAAATAATATAAAATTAAGCCCAAAAGATTGTAAAGTGCTTTTTTTTAATTGGTGCTTATGGATTAACTGAAACTGATCTATAAAGCCATTTGAATCTTATGATGAAGTGCATGTAATTGAACTTCGTTTTAATTTGTTCCGCAATGTGAATATGCTTTTATTATAGTAAAACAGCAACGCTGAAATATAGTTTAATATTACAAACTTTCTGATAACTTTCCGTATTGTTTTTTATTTTTTATTGGTAGTTAAATAAACAACAACAAAATTACAAAGTCTGAAGACAGTTCTTAACTATTATTAATTTAACAGTGAGACAGTTACTGACTATAATGTAGCCTATCGTATAAATAAATCCGTTACTCGACTGAGGAGCTAAACCGCAACAGATGAAACTGTGATGCCGCTATTGTAGTGGTGGATGAAAGTTGCATGGACATTGTAGCGGGGATGGATAGATTGTGCTGTACGGTTCAGCACAACACAAGTAAAACTCACCGGCCACGTGCCTACTTCAATCTGACCAATCGAACCGGCAACTTATTGTTGGGTTAACAACTAGGTCTAGTGGTTAATTAGAAATATTGTGGTGGTGAAAAACTAGATCATAACAAGATGCCAGCAAATTAGCGCCTAGCTTTCCATGCAGATCTAGATTGACAATAATTATAACTACACGACTAGTGAAATGAACTGTTCCTTTCCAAGTTATAATATGTCTGGATTTGTAATATTTTATAGGGGAAATAAATAATTTGTTCCCTTATTAGCTTAACTGATAATTTCAGACGGTGAAAGTAGAGAGATTTAACCTACCCTTGTTCACATTTGAAACAAGGTTCCGTTCTCAATTAAAAAAGGCCGAATTTCTGTGATAGAAAAACTGGAAGATGCCTTACCCTGAGTAATTAAGTTAGTTGCGGAGCGAGAGGGTCCTTTGAGGGAGAAAGGGTGTTTCGAATCAGATCCCTCCACCGCGACAGAGATTATATCTGACAAATTTAAGCAATACTTTTTGTTATTTTTACACACATTTTTATCTTATTGCTTCGAAACGCAAAATCGCGTTAAACATAAATGTACCTAATGGTGACATAGCTTCGCTAATCTTAAGATTTCCTCGATCCCAGAACAGTGCATTAAAGGTCGGTGACTCGTAAAAAATAACAGTCAATCAGGGTGGATTGCCGATAAACGGATAAGTCTGATGGAATGAGGATAAAAGAGGGCGAACGTGACGTGCTTGGAAACAGGAAAAGTTCGTCGGCTGCCGAGGAAACGGAAACGCCCCAAGTGAACCCGGGGTGATGGCATGGCAGATCAAACTGCAGTTGGTGCGGTTACATTAGGTGTCTTGGTGTCTTGGGGCAAGTCGTGTTACTGTATAGATGAGATGTAATAGAATATTGAAGTTCATTCCGGTGACTTGATTAAATGAAATTTTAATTTAACGTCTACTAAAATATCTGTGTATATAACTAATTAGGCGTCACGAAATTGTGATCATGAATTTACAAGAGTGTTGCCGATTTGTGCCTACTCATCCAGCTGTTGGTTTTTCTGCAAATGTTAGTAAAAATGAAAAAAAACCGATTTAACATCTTTTGGTAAGAATAGTGTAAATTTGCTTCCAACTGCTTTAATTTCGAGGCGCCTAGTTATAGCTGATAAGTTTTAATTCATAAAAAATAAGGCAAAGTTACTATTGGCAAAGCAATAAAAATAGGCCTATATAAGTATTTATAAAATAAACAATATTTACGTAACATAAATAGTTTATCAGTTTTCATAAAATTATTTGTTTTTGTAAGAAGATTGAGTTTTTTAATCTGTTGCTGTACAATCACCGATTATACAAGGTGTTTACAAACAACCTGCAAATAATTTCTGTATATGTTCATTAGGTAAGGGCAATAAAAAAATCCTACAAACAGGGTTCTACAATGCTGCGTTAAGCCGCTAGCCGTGTCTTTATTTCACACATACCGATTTTTATTTCCGCATTGATGGTTGTATTAAGTTTATATTTTGTATGACTTTTTATGACACCAATGTCCATTTTCAGGAAAAAAATTTCCGTCGTATACTTTTAAAATGGTGGCCATTTAAAAATTTAAACTTAAATATCTCAAAACCGGTAAATTATATCACAATTTTAAAAGGCACTAAAAGTTGACTAATAAAATTATCTAACTAATTATACCAAGATTGTAAAAGGTCAGATAACAAATAATGGAGTTAATGAGATTTTTCTTAAAAAAAAAAAAAAAAAAAAAAAAAAAAAAAACATTGATTTCTCATATAATGAATAGAAATTTAGGTTATCTTTGTAGAAATAAATTTCTTTAACCCCGTTTTGTTTTGTCCGATCCTTATTATAATCATGGAATTATTAGTGAAACAGTTTGATTCATCAACTTTTTTATGTCTTCTAAAATGTTGGTAAAATTTACCGGTTTTTTTATGCGTTTAAGTTTAAAAATTTAAAATGACCCCCATTTTGGAAATACTCATCAGACAAAATACTTATTTTCTTAAATGAACATTAGTGTCATAAAGGTTCATACCAAATATGAACTTTATAAAAGCATCCGTAACGGAAGTAAAAATTTTATATGAAAAAGATGGCGGCTAGTGGCTAGACGAAGCATTTTAGAGGACCTATCAAGTTAGTATTATGCTATTTTATGGTCTCGACCTAAGGAACAAATACATAAAATATTTTCAGGTTGTTTGTTAACTCCTTGTACATCAAGATAACTGACTTATTTAAATGATTACATTGAAAAAATCATCGTCTCTATATTAGTGTTATGCCAACAATCCTAAACTGACCAAGTAATTTAAAATACTGTATCTTAAAAATGATATTAATTTTTTTTAAATAACTATAATACAATGGATTTAAGAATTTAAAATATCATTAAAAGACATTAGCAATGCACTCAGAGTTAAATGTAATATCACACCGTTTGAAACCAATTTAAGGAATTCCCAGTAACTAAAATGTAAAACTTTGCTAAAAGGTATTTTCCCGCCAAATGTTTGCTTTTCGTCGACCGCTCCACAAAACGTCAGGACAAACACATCGAGCAAAGTAAAGGTGGTGAGAAAGTTGAGAAACAATTATGGAGCTAAAAGGCGGTAGATTGGAACTCAATAGCCGGCGTGAGTGCCAACAGTGGATTGAATGCCTCGATAAATCCGGTGTTTCCACCAGCAGCGCCGCGAGTCTGGCGTTGCGATGCTGCTCCATATATCTTAAATTACCACAATTTATGTTTATGTAAAAGGAAAATAAAAAATATCAAACATTTTTCATATAATACATGAATCAATATTAATTTATTAATTTTATGTTCGACTATTGCAATAAGTATAATGATACTACAAGTAACATCATAAAGTGGTACACCATTAAACAAAATTCAAATCGGTTGCATAGCGAGGTCTTAATCGTACAGGTATTCCATTAAAATACAGATTCCAGATCAATCAATGAGAGCTCGGTATTTTAGAAAGAAGTGTTTCAATTAATTTTGTTTTAATAAATTTTTTGTGTGATATTATTTTTAACTATTATACCTTTAAATTGAAAAAATAAACTGTTATTTTCAAATTGAAATAAATAATGTTGTACATATTTTTATAAGTCCTACCCTAGAAAGATTATTTTTACTAAGCAGGGATGGGTGCATCGGATTTGGTATTACTATTGTCACATCCCAATCGAGGTTTCAATATTATATTTCATAAAAATAATTTTAATCATTTTGCCAAAGTCTGAGTTCCCATTATCTTCTACGAGTATCATTTACAGAACTATGAAATTTTTTCACCACGCATGTTAAGGGTTTAATCGAATTGCAACAAAAAAAAAAACATTGAAGGCAATATAAATAACATCTAATCTTACTTCTATGAAATGGATTAATTTGTTTACAAAATAGCAAACCAACAAGTGTTTGACAAATGTAGGCCTGCCTGTATAGATGTTATGGATGAAACTAGAATATCTAGATACAATTAAAAACAAACTGAAGTTGTCATATTAAATTTGTATAAGGACTTATATATCCAGGCTAATTCATTTAATAAACTACACATAACCTCCTTACAAAGAACGACTAAACAGCTATAGTTACAATAATAAGTCTCAAAGTATATCTACAACATATTAATTTTCAAACGTAAGCAAACAATTATGAAACTTTTAACTTAATAGGTAACATTTAACCTCACTAATAGGTTCAAAGCATATTATTGTAGTGAATGAAAGTGGGTACTTTTTTTACTGTGAGCAGTTTATATACGAGCTAATTTTGAAAACGTCTTTTGAACTCAAACCCAATCCATTTGTGGAACACGGTGTTTTACCGCCCATTTAACTAGAGCGCCATCGAAGAGCCTCTGACAACTTTATAACAAATAAAACCCGCTCTCTTCTTCGCTCTTCTTATTTTTCAATACCTCTGTGTTTTTATTTTATTTTTGTATACAATTTATTTTACATTTCTAAATTACATTTATTTCAAAACTGATGAAATATATATCTATGCCTAGATTTCAACGTGTATTTACAAGTGTTAATTTTGATTAGAAATTAAATTAAAGGGAAAGACAACAGGTCGTATTAAAAAACTTATAATCTCTGGTTACCAAATCGCAATACATTCTCAACGGTGTTTACATATAAAATATCAGCGTGTTGGAGAGCTATTTGTGCTCATTACTAGGCGGCTGTCAGCGAGGGCTCGCAGAGGTCTGGAGCTAAAGCAATCAAAAGTTTGCTCTTAAGTGATCCACTCGATCAGTATTACTTGGTTCAGTCATATTAACTAAACGCCTACGCCCTCGATCGTTTTACTGAATTTAATTATCAGTTGTAGTGCAATTAGCAGAGTAAACCAATAAAATTACTGGAAAAAAACGTGTTATAGCACACAAAGATCACTATTTTATTCATAAATTAGGCATATCGTAATAGGAAAAAGGGAATGTTTATACTGAAGTATAGTTCACTTATTTATTGTCTAAATTTCAATATTCAAATATTTATACATCAAAAATTAGTAACGTAATTAATTAACTTTTAATCTCACGGCAACCTTATTACTCGTAATGCAAGATAAATATTAAAAAAATTATAATTTTCTTCTGGAAAGGGAAAGACCGCTGAGAAATTAAATTATTAATAAAAACCAGATTGCAATAGAAACCCTATTATCTGTAGAAAACAAGTATTAATAAAATAGCTAAACTTGTTGATTTCAGACAAAACGCTGATAACACAAATTGGCAGCGATAAAGCTGCACTGTGTATTTGACCGCAGCCTGCCCACAAATGATACCAATCCTGACTAAGACTTTTCCTGGTTGCAGTGCAATTAGTTTATGTATGCATTTGTACAGTAGACCTAACTTACTGCAGTCCCGAAGTTTGCACTATGCGCTGGTTTGCTGTTTACAAATTAAGGTTGCATGAATTTTAACTGTGTTCTTTTAAATTATAAATAAAACCAACGTACTGTTATGAAAAATGAATGGTTGAAATTTTAATAACTTCATAAACGAATTATCTTATTAATTACAAAATCTGGTTTCTGAATAAACAAAATTCATCAACTACCTTTTTTGTGTTGGTAGTAGGCCTATTCTAGTCGATATTTAAACAAGTCAGTATACATGTTAAACAAGTATATGTGTATGTAAAACATGTATATAGTATATTTTTCAAACGTGTATTTACAGAGTGTGTGTAAGACGTATGTATATCGTTTGGTGATGTGCATTGTCAGATTGAGTGTAGATTGTAGATCGGAGAAGTGCTTCATCAGAGGGAGAGTAGATTGTAGATGTGTGAGGATGTCGGCGTTGGCAGGATAGGCACGTTCGGCCAGACTCAATATTGGTCCTCGCTTATTGCTTGATAAATTCCACACAAGGACTTTGTGCCTGAAGCAATACGGGTCGCCTGTGTAAACCCGGGGGCTTATTGTGGTCGGAACGACGGCTCCTGCGATTGGTGATGGTGGAGGGTCCGATCAAACTTTCTATTTCACTACGAACTACAATTAGTCATAAAAAGATCGGTCCTTTTAGATGTTAAATGTGTGGTATGATGTTGTGACACATTTTTTTAATGATATTAGTGGCATTTGTTATGAAGAAATATATATCTATTATAGGAGAATATTGAAAGATTAAGCTGCTTTATTAAAGGGTTAAGGAGGTTATCTGTATACTTCAAATAAAAATCTTACTGTATTGTAAAAGTTCTGACTATTTATAATCTTTTTACATATATTTCTATAGTTGAGTTTTGAATTTAGGATTTAAAACAAGTTGATAAGCATTCCCAGAAGTTGAAACCCCTTCAACCATATACTTGATTGAAAACTCCAGATAAATTGACGATAGATCACCCTCTTCAACAGTTTATAAATACTTTTACAAATTGGGGTGGTGGCTTCCTAGTTGGGTACCCTCATTAGTTTTTGCAGTGTAGGGTCTCAAGGAAAATCTGAAATAATCTAATCTGAAATATGATGGAAAATCGTTCGTGAAAATAAATTTATATACAACTAACTTTTGTATTTGAGGTTTCGCTCGATCTTTTACCGTTTTCGCGCGAATTCGCTTATATTTGGAAGTTGGTTTTTGAATGATGCATGTAACTCAAGTTGTTTAAGCATTCTCAGAAGTAAAACCCCCTACAAACATATACTTGTTTGAAAGCTCTTGACGTGAAAGCTAAAGTAAAATTGATGATATCCTTCCAACCTCCATAAGGCTTTGCCCAACACGTCTTCAAATTTCCATGTTATTCTTATGGAAGCAACATTTTAGTGATGAATACATGATTACATTTAGGAATATTCATTTGTAAACAGTGGTTTTCTTTTAAAATATTGAGGAAAGATTGGCAAAAAAAAACTATAAAAAAACTAAAGGATATCACAGACTTGAAGAGAATGAGAGTAGCGAACGAGCTAAACCTGACGAAGAGTGATTATAGCAAACGAGCTCACTTAAAAAAAGTCTCAGGTTGACATAAAAGTTTGAGTACCGGTGCGAAGCACGAGTAAGTCAGCTAGTTTTCATATAAAATGACAGAAATGGTTGCAGATCAATTTACAAAATTCTTGATAATGCAGGTTATTTCTGACAAAATATGTAACTAAAATAAAAAAAATAAAAAACACACGCACATTTAAACATGACATTTTGCAGAATGTGAAAAGGTCTATTGCACGACTTCTATAAAACAATTCATCATACCAATTTTAAATTTATGTAGCATTTTGACTAAGCATAGAAAATTGATTGTCTCGATTTCGATTATTTTAATGGATTAACCAGCTACACAAAGAGTAACAGTACTTTGATAGAAAAAGATAAAATTGATTATCAAATTAGTCGCCGATCGGAGCATGAGAGCCGCATGGGTTAGCCGCAGTATGAAGGCATTTAATAATGTTGGTTCGCCACTGAGGGCTTTAATAAGGCCATGTCTGCAATGGGAAATGCCAATACGAGGTATAACATATCGTATTGCTGAATGTAGCAGACGATCGCAATTATGCTTATTAATCTTGCGATGTATGACGGACCTAATGCGGATCTACATTTCCGCTGTGCATAAACATAAAGGAATTAGTACGACCGTTCTACTCGATTATATGTTTAAATTTAACCATATATACAATACCAAATTTGGTAACATTCAATTAAACGTATAATGAAGCCTGTTGAATTAAATACAACCGTGTCACGGCACATTAAGCACATCGCAAGCGGAATTGCAAATACTAAATAATAGGCCAATCTTAAAGTACCTGAACGCAATGTATACATCCTTTTTCAACAAGTTAATTTTTTTTAATTGTAGATCTGAATACGTCGCCTGAAAAGAATTTGCTTTTCATCCGCGAACTCCACGAACCCAAAACTAATCTGTTATTAATTGTCACGTTCGTTATTTTTATCGGTGGATAACAAAAATGAGATTACTACATACAAGCTTTTGTTTGATTCAGGCTTGTGATTAGAAGAGATTATGTTTTCATAACACGTGATCGAAGGGTCTCTACGGTGGTGTCTCTAAATATACTCCAAAAAAAAAGTAATGTAACGTCGTAATATCACGTCGTCAATTTTGTTGTAACATTTAAAACATTTTGTGCCTGTAAGTTATTGTCTCAAAGTGCAGTTACAAAACTGAATACATCAAGAAACCTACTTAATTTCGTACACAATTGCACTTTGAGTACATTTAGATACATTTACATTAAACAAAATAAGTTAAAAACAAATATCCCCCGTCGCAGCAGACCTGCGTACTCAGCGAATTGCCAAATTAGTAATATTATTTTTGAGAAGATGAACCTGTAAACAAAATTTCATCACTTTCTCATAAATAAGGAAATTAATGTCTATTCACCGTACAATAAATATAGGGAAAGAGTATGCAGGGATGCTGCCATGGGGAACACTAAAACTAGGTATTTTTAGCATAAAAAGTTATTCCGACCATATGAAGCCATATACTAAGTTTCATCAATATATGCATATAAATAAAAGAGTTTGCCTATTCTCCATATGATTAACGTGGGAAAAGAGTATACACAGCAGGTATGCTGCCATGATAATTACAAAAACCAAGATATTTTACAATAAATGGATGGATTCCTACCAAATTAAGCTAAATAAAAAGTTTTATCCAAAAATATTTGTTAATGATTGAAATATTAACACATCCTTATTCTCCATGTGGTTAACATTGGAGCCCCAAAATACAATGTACTGTATTTAGACTTTTTAATATCTCGGTAACCAATGGAGATAGACCAAAGCTTCAAAATACTAAATTGTGTGTTTTTCGCTTAATCCAGTGGTAAAAATCAAAATTTTAAACTTTTTAAAATTACATACGAAAAAAACAAAAAACCTATTTTTGTGGTACAAAACCCCCAAAACTACGCTTTCTGGTAGGTCGATTTATCTGGTTTACGAACTCATCCGAATAAAGGTATGATTACACATCTCTACAAATTTTTTTTTTCGATCGGACCGTTTTTACAAGAGTTATCGTGTTTAGAGGCACATTAATACATACATACATATATATATACATTTGAATGACTTACTTTTTTGTATCTGGGCACCTCAAAACTAATAAGTAACGTGGTGCCGGGTTTATGTCTTACCATGAGACCTATACGGTAATAGCTCCCTCTCTATGGGAAATTCGCTAAAACAAGCTGATTTCGTGCAGAAGGATAAAAACAATTGATACAAGGCCATATGTGTAAAACTAATTTTTTTGTTTTATTTGCAGGTAAACGAATGTTCTTTCCTGAATAGTAAGTACCATTTATCCGTTTTTAAGTAGTAAAAAATTAAGCACCCACACAAATTCGTTATGAATTTTTTTGTAAAATTATTGAACTTTGAAGGCCTAGGCTAATAATCTAAGTTGATTTGAAATCTAAACTTATACAAAAACTTATAGGTCCAAATTATTTCAGTTCAAATCTTTGAAATATTTTGCGTCTTCTCAACTCGTTTCTCTTCCGAGAGCCACGTGTACTACCCGAAAGATTCTATTGAGTTAGCAGCATAAATTGCGGTAAGTTTTCTTACTCTCCTTTAGGCTTACCAAACTAATAATTGATACAAAAAATTAGCTTGCTCAAACGAGTTTTAGTTTGCCATTTTTTGCACCTTGGTCTGCAATATGTATAAATGATACGCTATGCTAAAAAATTCGCTATGTGAATTTATTAAAGGCGCAAAACTGTTTAAAAATAACATAGAATGCCAATAGATTACACAACCGAATCCGGGTTATGAGTCAATCCCGGTCCCAAAAATTCGTTATTCATCAGTGTAACAAAACCGCGATTGATGAAACTCAACGCCGCTATTGTGGTGGCCGATGAAACTTGCAGCGTCGCCCCAGCTTTGTTGTCGAACGCTCGCTGATGGAATTCCCTTGTCTGCCCCGTCGGCGCGGCGCATCGACCCCTACGGCGAAATTAATTTGAGTTGCAGCCCAAAATAATCTAGGCCTACTATCAATACTAAAAACTTATATGCAATTTAGAGAAGGTTGAACCTGTGGTACAGTAAACACGAACTGTCACAGTTTATGATATATTCCAAGGCCACCAATATAAATTGATAACCAAAAATAAAGCAAACTGTACTTATTTCCATATAATCCATGACCTAATTAAAGAAATGTAAACAACTATTTAACTTGGACGAATCGTTGCAACCACAATATGGCCGGCATAGTGGTTAGTTCAGTGGACTTCGAAACCAGGGCAGTGTTGCTGTGGGTTTGAATCCCTCCTACTTCTTAAATGTAACATTTATCTGGGCTGTACCTATTCGTCCCTTAATTTCCAATTTAGAGTCAAAGTAGACCCTCGCACATATCTATACGGTAAATAAATGGACGCAACGAAGACAAAAAAGCTGACGCCAAAATTAAAAAAATTATGAAAATCATATTTTGTAGCAAACACATAATAAATCAGACAAAAATGCAAATACTATTATACAGGGTGTTTCAGAACTCCCTGACAATATTTTAGGGCTTTGTTTCTGGGTTAAAAACATATCTAAATATCATATTTAAATTGTCTGGAAGTCTTTAGTTACTTACACAGCCGCCATTTTGTTTTTCTCGCATAGTAATTTTTATTTCCGTAACGAATGGTTGTATTAAATTCATATTTGGCATGAATCTTTATTATACCAATGTACATTTCCAGGAAAAAAATTAATTTTTTCCGCTGTATATTTTCAAAATGGCGGCAATTTTAAAATTTTCAAACGCAAATACCTCAAAATCGGAAAATTTTATAAAAATTTTACAAGACACAACAAAGTTGACATATTAAATTATCTAACCAATAGTACCAAGTTTGTAAAGATCTGACGAGAAATAACGGAGTTATTGTGATTTTTCGCCATGAAAACATTGATTTTGCTGTTAAATGGCCTTAATTTGCATTGATTTTAATGCAAAATCAATGTTTTCATGAAGAAAAATTAAAATAACTCCGTTATTTGTTATCAGATCTGTACAAACTTGGTACCATTGGTTAGATAATTTAATATGTCAACTTTTTTGTGTCTCGTAAAATTTTTATAAAATTTTCCGATTTTGAGATATTTGCGTTTGAAAATTTAAAATGGCCGCCATTTTGAAAATATAAAGCCGAAAAAATTAATTTTTTTCTGGAAATGTACATTGGTATAATAAAGATTCATGCCAAATATGAATTTAACACAACCCTCCGTTACGGAAATAAAAATAATTATGTGAAAAAAACAAAATGGCGGCTGTGTGAGTAACTAAAGACTTCCGGACAATTTAAATATGATATTTAGATATGTTTCCAACCCAGAAACAATGCCCTAAAATATTGTCATGGAGTTCTGAAATACCCTGTATTATTTTATTTATTGATTATTGTTATAATTTTTTATAACTCATAATTCCATAAAATCTAATAGGCTATGAGTGAGACTTGTTTAAATGTATGTTTTTAAAAACGGCTTGAACGATGTTCTCCAAACTTTTCAAATTAAATAGTTTTGGAGTTAAAATAATATTTATGCAGATATCTCAGCTATGAAAACTCTAAAACACTTGTATGGGAATTGTGAAAAATTAAAATATTGTTCAAGGTAGTTGAAAGCAAAATAATTGCTGAAACGTCGAACAAATATCAATGTATCCACGTGCTCAAGTATAAACATTGGGTTAGCGTTTTAGTTAGTTACTAAATGGTACCACAGTATAATTCAAATTATTTAGCTGCCTTAAACAGCCCACTGGTGATTTATAATTGTTTTTGGAGAAATGCAAATAATATGCAATTTAATGAAATAATACATTTGACTAAATCAAAAGAATTATCATTAACTAACTAATTGGCCGCTCTCCGCTATACGGTAATGAATTAGGTACTTCTATAGTAAAAGTGAGGTTATTAAACAATAAAACAAACTTAATTCCCACAGCTCGCCAATAAAAACTGGTTAAATCCTTCCATAATAATATCATATTACACCATCATTTTGGCCCAAACTTTTAAATTGCTTTCAGGATATTAACCCTAATGGCAAACATGAATTTAAATGAAATTCTTAAAATATGCCTAGCATTCCCTTTGGACACTGTAATATAATTAATTCAAATCATGTGTTTAAAAGATGAGTATTCTATCCCGACATTCGAGGAAACAGTATTAAAGTTAAATGGATCTAAAATGTTTTCTGTGATTGACTTAAAGGATTCATATTTGCAAATTCCGGTCGACGAGGAATCAAAACAATATCTTGTGATTGCAACACACAAGGGATAATTCACATTCACCAGATTACCTTTCGGTATTAAAACGGCACCTAAAATCTTTCAAAAACTGATGGATCAATTGTTTGTTGGAACAGAGGATGTTGCTTGGTACTTCGATGACATATGTGTGGGAGGTAAAAATGGACCGGAACATATTGAAAGGTTAAAAACAGTTTTCAATATTTTGAGGAAAGCGGGACTTTGCACTCGAGAAGATAAATTACAGCTTTTCAAAGATAGTGTGACCTATCTAGGACACAAAATTAGTGGCCTTGGAATTCAACCGATTGAAGATCGCGTGGAAGCTATCAAGAAGCAACCACCGCCAAAGAATGTTACTGAGCTACGATCGTTTCTGGGATCTGTGAACTATTACTCAAAATTTATTCCCAATCTACAGTCGCTATGCTTTCCATTACACAGACTCTTACATAAACATTCAACATGGAATTGGACACGCGAGTGTCAGGACGCTTTCAACCGGATTAAGAGTTGTATTTCCACTAACATGGTACTTGTTCATTACGATTCCAGCCGTCCATTGATACTCGCAACTGATGCTAGCAACCGAGGCTTGGGAGCCATATTACTTCAACGAGGTACTGACGGAACTCAAAAACCTATTGCGGCTGCTTCAAGATCACTAAACTCAGCGGAACAGAACTACTCTTCAATTGACAAAGAAGCACTAGCCATTATCTTTGGCGTAGAGAAATTTTACAAATATCTCTACGGCAGACATTTCACTTTGTTGTGTGACCATAAGCCTCTAGAAAGGATTTTTGGAGCCAAACAGGCCATTCCAAAACACGCAGCTTCGCGGCTTGCACGTTGGGCAATTATACTCAGCGGTTTTGACTACGATATTAGCTACAGAGCTGGGAAAGACAATGTTCTAGCGGACAGTTTAAGCAGATTACCACTTAATGGCGTAAATGCATTGAACTCCATTCAATGTCAAGGAGAGGTGAATCACTTGCGAGCAATGAAGATCGAAGATTTGTCACTCTCAAAGAGAACACTTCAAAATAGTCCACATGAAGACTATGAATTAAAGCACATTATATCATATTGTATCAGAGGATGGCCTGAAAAACATTTAGTTCCAGAGAATCTCAGAATATTTTATGACAAGCGTTTTGAACTATCCTTCGAAGCGGAATTCTATTATGGCAGGAAAGGATCGTTATTCCAAAGTCACTAAGGGAACAAATTCTACTGTACCTACATGTTTCACATCCAGGAATCGTTGCTATGCGGTCTCTAGCCAAGATGTATGTTTACTGGCCAAAAATAGATAAAGAAATTGAAAAATTAGTAAAGTCCTGCACAAAATGTCAAACCTTCAGGAATAAAGACATGGAAACTCCACTCAACTCCTGGAACATTCCTGAAACAGCTTGGGAACGAATACATGTAGACTTCAAGGGCCCATTTGACGGATACATGTGGCTTGTGGTGATAGACGCCTATTCTCGTTGGTTAGAAGTATTTCCAATGAAGAGTGCCACAAGCAGTACGGTTATTAAAAGACTACGAGAGCTTTTCTGTAGATACGGTCTGGTTAAAACCATTGTGACTGATAATGGAAATCAGTTTGTCTCTGAGGAATTTGAAGAGTTTTGCAGGAAAAACAACATGGTTTACATAAGAACAACCCCTTATCATAGTCGTTCCAACGGTTGTGTCGAGCGAGTTATTCAAACTTTTCAAAACAAGTATCTAATGATTGATGTAAATGATCACGAGCAAAGGCTAAATACACTTCTATTCTCATATAGGACAACCCCTCATGCCTCAACAGGAAGGACACCAGCAGAACTTTTTCTCAAAAGACATCCAAGAACTCTTATTGACACTCTCAGACCGGACGTGAGAGCAAAAATGGAACAATCGCGAGATCGACAAAAGTTCTATCATGACAGACGTGCTCGACCGAAGAGTTTCCAAAAAGATGAAAAAGTGTGGGTCAAGCGAAATCAGAATGAAAATTGGAGGGAAGGGATAGTGACAAGAAAAACCGGACCTCTTTCATACAGAGTACAAATGGACGGACAAGAGTACAGGCAACATGCGGATCACATGAGATCAAGAACATCAAGACAGCCAGAGACCTTCAACGCCTCCAATCCAAACGCGTCCCCTCCTCCATCCAATGACGGAAATCACCATCCTGCAACAAACGACTCAAAAAGACCAACCCGTGTTAGAAACAAACCAAGATTCTTCCACGATGAATATTAGATCAAGAGGCTTTTTCAACGAAAGGGGAAATGTAATATAATTAATTCAAATCATGCGTTTAAAATATTATTAATTCAGTCATATGTTAAAAACAAAAACAATGTTTTGGTTGTGATTTGTTTGGTAACTTAAAAAACTAGGTTGTTCATTACACATTTATTTCAAGTTATTCATGTGTTTTATTTTAGTAGACCTATAACTTTACAGACACGTAAATAATGAAGATCGGTTATGTACTTTCTGAGAATCTAGTGTTTCAACAGTGTATTCATCTATTGTGGAATAATTCCCTTCCCTTTACCGCAAGTTCAGATGCGATTGGTTCTTCTACTTATTTTTTCGTAGGTCGACGACCGTGTTGCCATGCAGATGTATCTCCAAGTTTCTTTCAGTGATTGCGCAGAATCCATTTAAGATGATTGGATGTTGCGGGCACGGGTCCTCTCAAAGGAGGTTCAATACAAATCACATTCTAAAAGCTCCTTGACTTCAGGTCTCTGTATAACGAATGAGAACCTCAGTAAAGGAACTTTATTTGTTGGCGTTTTACCTCTTCCGATATGATTAAAAGATCAGGTGCGTAAATTAGGTTGCAGTAAGATAGAGCTGAGTATTAAAATCAGAAACTATAATACGAGGAATATCTGAGTGATGCATAAACTCAGGTTATTTTTTAAGTGAAACCTACGTCTTACAATGTCAAAATATTTGTAACACAGTCCAGCAGCCTTACCGTGTATGTTTGAGATGCGAATGAGTAAAGCGAACGAGGTCGCCGCGGGGACGATTGAGTGAAGTGAACGACCTCAAAATGAAAATACATAATATTTGTAACTAGTTATCGTTGCATTATGCATCTACAAATTTTTTTATATTTTAATATAAGTGTTTACTTAAGTATTACAAATATTCTACTAAACTAACGATACTGTGTGCGTTGTTGTGTGAAATATATTGCAATATTCAGTATATCAAGCGATTTCCGTACATCTGGAAAAATAGACGCGAGGAAGGGAAAAAAAACTGTAAATTTAATTACAAGAGTTATAGGTAGTTAAATTCAAATTAAACTCGCTGAAATAATAAAACTTTACTAGGTCCAGCGAACCGATAAATAAATTCGTCACAGGGGGTTCTAAAAATGATAGAAAAACTGTCAACCCACAGTATTACTAGGAGATACAGTTACCATAAAAGATGGAAGCGACGTTATTTCGCCGCGGCAGTTGCAGTGACGGGATCAGATGCAGATGACGTGGCTTTTGTAGCCATCAGATGCGTCGGCGGCCAGAATGGCAGATGACAGAAAAGTGAAAAAAAAATTTTCAACTAACAGCGTGTTTTTATATTTTAATATTATATATTTTTGTCGTAAAAATACATAGCCTTTTACATTAATCACATTTTCTTTTAAGCTATTAACTTTCGAATTGTATTTTTTCTCGATATACTGTACAAAGCTTGTTATTATTTAGTTGCTTATTCCCTCGGTCGGCGTTGAACAGCCGCACCCGCCGCGCCGCCCAATAAAAGCTGACCGTTTTATAGAGCAGCAATCAACCTGAGAGGTGGTGGATTGAAACTCGATTGCCACCGGGAGTGTAAACTACGGAATTAACGCCTCAATAAATCCGCCGTCTTCCTCCACCGCCACTGTTAACGCCGCCGCCAAACAACCAATTTATTGTTGAGACCATCGCTTTCTTTCTCTTCTTGGAAGATGTTCGGATGTTATATACATTAAATTTAGGAATATGTGAATTTTGAAGAAATATGACATTCATGTCGTTATACACAGTTATTTGACATTCCTAAATGCATTTTCAATATTAACCAAGATATTATCCGACCAGTTAATCTTGATTTGCTAGTGTAATTTTGAAACAGAAAACACCAGAAAGAGTTTGTCACATGCGCGAAATCGTTAGGCAATGGCAGTTTAAATGTCGTTTACTGGAATCTCTGAATAAAAAAGTGACTGTTAACAACCACAATTGTTTGTTTATTGCTGTTTCGTTGATTCTATTTTTTTATAAAACAGTCCGTACAACAACAACAATTGTTTAGTTCTTTAAACAAGATTTGGTTTTAATAACTGCCTTTGAAGCGAAATTATAGGCTACTGTACAAAATGTACACATTCCTAATACATTACGATCTACGCTTCAAAAATCTACCTTTCGTCTATTCAACCTGAATTGCTTGCTCAAAATGTTTAACCTTAATTAGAGTCTCATATAGATAATACAGTACAGTAGAGTTTCGAACGGTCCAATTAAAAAGTTTTAAGTCGATGATCACAGTTAAATGAGTTTACATGACATTTAATAAGATTTAAGTTTATGTAAAGATTTAATTCACATTTAATTATTTCTTAAATGCATTATTTTGTATTGCAATAAGTCTAAACCGAAGTTGCGTTTGTTTAGTACAGACCATTTCAGATAAGCCGCGTCCGCACTGTTCAAAAACATTCGTGGCAAATTTGTTCGGCAAAAAAAAAAAAAAAAACATCATTCCTAACAAATAATTACCGGTCATGTGGTGTATATTCTAAAAGGTTAGCAACGAACAAACTAAAGTTCGGAAAGACTTTGGAGTGCGGACGTGGCTTTAAATTTATTTATTTTTCTCATATAATCGTGGTATAGCATAACTTTATATGTCTATTATAATTATTAATAAACCAGTTGAATTCTCTGAATGATACAAAATTTTCAAATAAAGAGGTGATGCAATTCAGAGCTCTGTTTAATAGAATAAATTTTTACACACGCAGCCCAATTATTATTGTATTTTATCGATCCCATAGTGAGCAATTTTCTTTATTTTCATGATAAAAATAATATGACGCTGAGACTATGAAGAAAACATCTACTGAAACTTTCATCATTAAGTTGAACTAAAATTGATTCTTAAAACAACGAAAAAACAATAAAGAAGCAATAGTTGTTTTATTAGTTTATAAACTAGGAAGTTCGTGCCTTCAAAGTTGCGATAAAATTTTAGTTTTAAGTTTGTTTGTCGATTCGAATGGCAAAGTTTCGCAGCTAATGCGACCTGTAGAGTTTTGATTGCCCAGACAATGGATCCGAAACAGTTACCCAGTAATGGACTTTGAGGTTCATCTCAGCACGTTATATCGTTTATTTCGTAGCTAATATCGTCATAAGACGGTTTTTATTGAATATAAAACAAGAAACTCGCGTATATTAGTGAACGTCGAATATTTTTGCTGCTATAACATTTGTTTCAAGAACACGTTCAAGTGGAATAAACTCATTTAATGCAACTAGTTGATCTTTTCACTCTTGTATAATTTTGTTTATTCTCAAACGTTGGTAACCGTACCGGCATCCTGAACAGCGAAGACTGATTTACTTTTGGGAAATGATTTGAAAAAGAGTTGTTCTTCAGAATGATTCTTTTTAATGGAGTCTGTGACATTTGTGTACGGTTTTACTATAATTTGTGCTTCCAAAACTCTGCGGTCGTTTAAGCTCGTTCTTACACCCGAGTACAAAAATTAAAAAAATACCACACTATTCACATTGTTGCTACACGCTAGTGGCCTTAGCATGTTACACCGCACTTCATGAAATTACCAAAATATCACCAGGCGTAAATTGGCCGGGTGATTACCAGTGGTGGGTGCTAGGTGGTGGCGGTGAGAGCGGTGGCGTGAGGGGCGCAGTAACTGCTGGTGAGCCGTGACGTTTTGCCCACCATGTGTGATGTCACGTCTCATTTGTTATAGTGTTGTTTTTTTTTCTGGTTAGTGTTTTCTGTATGCTGTCGTTCTGGAATATTCGGTGTTGTTTTTCTTCTTTTCACCAGCTGTGACGCAACGTCCTGAAAAAGATCATAGGTGCCGTGGTGAACTGTCACCGCAAGACGTACTATTTTGTCGCACTGTCTCTCAAAAGAAATTATATCAATTTAGACATTTTTCTACCAGTGATTTTTGTGCTGTAATGCGGTGATTTAAACCTCCCAACGCATCATTTTGGGGTCCAGCTGGGGACTTGGTCCCACCGACAATGCCATGCAGATGATGGTTCCGGCCTGGTCCGTCCGCCTGCCCACCTAGGGGACATACATGGCCTTGGTCCCCACTTGCCGGAGCTGCAGGCCGACGCTCTTCTTTCCAGTGCCATGACGCCATAAACGAACTACTGTGATATGCCACTCCACCAATGAACTGTGATATTTTGTTATTTATGTGTGACAGTATTTGTTTATTTATTTATATGTAGTCTCTATGTTAGGTTAGTATCCCATTAGGAGCCCGCCCTGTGCCACAGGTCTCCGGGTGGAATTATTTTTGTCAACCTCAAAATTCGGCACGCCAATTCTTTTGTGTATTTTGTGTTTGTAAATTGTTATGTTTATTTATTGAAATTTATTTGTTGTTATTTATTTATTTATTTAATTTATCAATGCCAATTTTAAGGTTAAAGTTTCAGAAGGGGGAATTTTATTAATTACCGTTGTTTTTGAATTTTGAATATCGATATTCTGGTTGGCCAACCTTGGTGACATTGACTTCTGGTAAAAATCTTTTGTTATCAGATTTATCACTGTGGACCTTGGATGTTCCCGATTTTGCTCTGTTTTTGCTGTTGTTAATTTTGTTGTTGATTTATGGAGGTTAAATTAAATTTCTGGTTCCACGAGTTTGTTTTTTTTTTGTTCTGAACTCCTGAGAGCGTTGGTGAGCCCCTCCCGTGGAGCGCCTTGGGCAAGCACGTTTCCAAAGGTCGGGTGCGCTTCCGCGGGGGTGCGGTTCACTGGGCTGTGCCAACGCTCTGACGGACCATTAAGTGTCACTGTGGTCTGTACCAGACACGCGATAATAATGTGTTATAGCTGGTTAACAAATTGTTATTCTGTTTATTTCATGGGAAGTTCTAACTGATTTGGCAATCGTCCTTCTCATTCGATTATTATATGACCAAATATCATTGTCTTGATCGCGGTTTGTTATTAAATGTGATTCCTTACGATAAAAAGAGTAATTCTTAGAAATTTATTATAAGAATGTAGAATTATTTTTCACATCCTGCTTCGGAAAACATACCCCGAGAAAGCTCTACCTCCTATTGGAATCGTCGAAATAATTATAAAATTCATACTACTTAATCTACGCGTGTTAAAAAAGTTCGTTTCGCTTTTTACAACCTATGGCTTTCTCCCACTTAACCCATCATTTATAAAATTTTACACTGAATCCTACAAACTAGTTTTAATACACCAATGCAACGTGAGGTAAGTTTTCGAGCAGTAATCGTGAGTTCTGTTGTCATAAGGGTGAATAAGATACGCAGGATAGCCTTAAACCACTCAATATTGGAGGGGGTCTGCACGCAGCGTTGAATAAATGAACTGCGGGAGGCTGAAACGTTTTGATCCCGTGTAATGAAATGGATTTATCGTTGTGTGTTGCTGCTGCTGGATTTGATTTGTTTTGCAATAAATTATAAGGACCTATATTCTAAAGCAAATTCTAATTCTCTTTTGGAATGTGTCACTTTGTAGTGGAGTTAAGCTCTTTTAAGTTTTTATCTATTAAATCACATGTACCGCTAGAACTTAATGCCTTCAATGATAGTTACTCGATATAGTAAATAACAAATAACATTTTAACACACACTTAACTTATTTTGAAATAAAATCACACTTTGCAAATAAACTATTTTCAAGAACAACAATTTATTATTTCATACGGAAGGAAATGACGTTCTCAATTTGCTCTAAATGTGAATAATATTACCAAATACAAAGACGCCTGCTAGCTATAACACGTTTCACAGAACACCTTTGCCGAAAACAACAAAGTGTGAAATGTGCGTGCCTAATAAGCTAGAATAACTGTCTTTGTTGCTTTAGACCTCCGAGCAACTGACTTGCTTTACTAACGATACGGGAAATAACTAATTTTAATACATCAACTTATTTATCTCTTAAGAGAAATATACAAACAGCATTGCGTAAAACCAAAAGAGAATGACTTTTTTTGCGTATGTGACTGTAGTAAAAAAAATATGACTAATTTGTGACCATAGAAAAGGTCAACGCGTTATTTAATTTTTGACTTTTTTCAATAATTGAAACCTAAAAAATCTATTTGGTTAATGTAAATAAAAACGTTTCATCGTGATTTTTTATAAAACTAAAACTGTTTTGTTTTTTTATCATGCATAATTTATACTTCTGGATTGTCGGTCATTAACATTATATGGGCACTTAATAAAATGGTCACTATCATAGTCCGCTTATGGAGAGGAGTTTGCCATTGCGATGCTACATAAAATCGTGCATTTTTATTTTTAGGGGGTGTAAGTAGTCATAAAAGTTTTTAGTAGTCTACTTCCGTTACTCAAACCCAATTATAACATTTGCAGAGTGAACTAAAAACAATAATGCTCTATATCTCTATAGACCTATATTTTTTTAGTCCAAATTAGTCCCATATTGTAAGTAGTTACAGTGAGGGTCAGTTGGGTACGGACAAAGACCAGTCCTAATGACCACCAATGCTACCGCGGGCCCCGTTAATAGTCCCGCCGTTATGCTGATTCCCCGCAAGTTACACACACACACACACTATCACACACACACACACACACACACACACACACACACACACACACACACACACACACGGCCGCATCGTTTGCATTGATTCCCTCATATTCCTGCGGTCACTTCTGAAAGGAATTTGGATTTTGTATGCTAATCGCACCCCGGTTTGCCGTGGATGTCTGTTTTACATAGTTTTATGACAACGACTGCAACATCTGTATTTTATTTCAATGCTATTTTACTTATTATTTTACTACTGTACTTAACAATAAATATTTTTATCAGTAAAAAGTTATTCATTAAAGACATGCTTGATTGTATTATTTCGAGCCATTACAATCCAAATCTTTGTTTGCTCATATTTTCTGCTTTGTTTATCAAAGGTAAAGGTAGTATGACTTACAATCAGGAATCATGCAAAGAGATTAATTCCTTGATGTTTTATCCGAAAAACTGAACTTCTTTACCCTATTCACTACCTATTACCTAAAAAAGTATTATCGGTAGTCTTGAATTAGCATTTAGCATGGCGTTTAACTAGGAATTGTAAATTCCATAGTATAATTTTCAATAAAGCAGATTCACCCGTAATACATTAATAAGAAACGTATTTTTGCTACAAATATCCTGAAATATCTTTAAATATAAAGTGTTCTCATCCAGTTTTTAACTGGCCTTATGATTTTTGTGTCGTTTCCACACATGAAGTATGGGTTTCCTATAAAACACGCAAACGTTCTAAACCGCAGGGCTGTGTCTCATTGGTTTACACTTTTTGTGTTAAAATAATAGAGATGTTTGTATAACATCTTTACCTAACCAGCTGTTTGCTTAATTTTCAAACTCCATGAAATATTGGTTAAGGTGAAATAGTTGAATGATTACGCAGGATCCGCACCCTATGCCTTCGAACCCAAGCCCAAAAATTTACTACGGCAGATTGCACGATGGTAGTTGAAGCACTGTTGCCGAATCCACCTAGAAATGTATTTATTTTATTTGTGTCTTTCTACGCCAGTGGCATTTTTAACGCGTTGACGGGGAACGGTCCAAACCCCAGTCTTGTTACTATCTAACATCGACCAGTTGTTAGAAAGCATCATTAATTAATAGCCCAATGACAAATGGCAACTGGGTCCAGAATCGAACCTTTAAAAAGCTATTAACTTTTCTCAGGATCGAACCGGCAACCTTTGGATTCAAAGGCGAGCATTATAACCACTCAGCTACCCATCCAGTGTATTGTGTACCGTATTGCACGTATGGTAAACATTGCAATAAGCAATTTATACGAGCTCTTTATTTTAATATTGTATAGATTTTTAGTTAACATATTATGTTTCTAATAAATTTATTATTATTATTATTATTATTATTATTTATTTATTTTTATTTTTTGTAATATGAGAGGTGAACTTAAAATGTATATAACAATAATGTGGCAACATTGCGGGGTGAGGGGTGGTTGGCGGGAACCCAGCTGCTACCATTTCCAATGGACTATTTGGTGCAACCTACTATAGCTTGGAATAATATTCACAGTATTCCGTAGTTGTATAAAATGATGGAAAATGTTCTCTGAAAATATCTTATAAAAGTCGGTGAGAGCTAGCGCAAGAGCGTCCCGGGCTGGCAAATGGATTATAGTATAGGGTGGGGATCAAAAGGCAGCGTTAAAGAGCTTTAAGTCGAGTTACCGACGGGATTAACTCAAATGGCCGTGTGTGAGGACCGAAGACGTAGCTTCATTAATCACTTGTTGTTCGATACCTCTTTCCTCCAACGTTAATCGTATTATCCGTTCCGTTTTCAAAAGGCAATCATATTAAAATCACAGATTTGAACAGCTTAATATAACTTAAATGTTACTTTTTCTCCAGTGAAAAACAGTATTAAAGGTATTACTCTAATCTTATTTATTGTTCAGTTTATTCGTTATTTAATATTATTATGAACGCTGTAATTAAATTTAAAATATTCATTTACATTTATTTCTAACAAGGTATTAATTATTACATAAGAAATTACGACAAAACAATTGAGGTATGAGATTATCTCTAAAAGTATTATATAATCCAGTTATGCACCTTTTATTCATTGTGATTTAAATATTTGGCAAATGTTTTATAATTTTTTTATATTTTGTATGCAGTTGTTTTTATGCAACCAATTCTTAAAAAAAAATCAATTCTTTCATGTCGTTTAATAGAGCATAAGAGCTTAACTACTTCTATCAGAAAAATCTTTCAAAAATTGGTTCTTGTGTTTTTTTTTTTTTACACACTAAATAAAAATGTAGGCCTAATACCGTAAGTGACAGCGAATGTTGAATTTTTTGTCATATATTATTGGTTTTCCCAATAAATCTATTTGTAAATCCCAACATTTCTTAACGACCATTTAGTTTCAATCCTACGCCTTTTACCTTGATTGTTGTTGTCTCTGTAAAGGCTGTGGGTTATTTCCTCTCAGCTCACACTCCTAACTCCAATCGAGATCCAATCCATTGCGTTTTACCTTGATTGTTTTTGTTTTCATTGTGTTTTACATTTACGCATTTAAGATAATTCTTTTCGTTTTATGCCTACAAATCGATGTCTAATTCAACTTGGAATCTCGTTTGATTAAAATTAATGCTGCAGTGTTGCAATTAATTAGTTTGACCATACTGTAAAGCAGCTTTTTAGGAATTGTGTGTATTATTTTTTATTAATTAGATCCACTTGTTTATAACACGTGTTTGAAAGTACGTTACACGGTTAGTTAGTTTTAACGTTTATATGACATGTCAAACAAGTCATCAAATTACAAATAAATATATATATATATATATATATATATATATATTTTTTTTTTTTTTTTTAATAAAGTAGGCCATGTATTAGATATTGTATTAAATAAATAAATAAAAAACAATAAATTTTTATTTTACCGAAACATATTTTTTACGAATAATAAAACCATTTGGTTTTTGTAAACACTAAATAAGACGTGTTAAATTTTGATGCACTATAGCAATGTGTTAGTTGCTTGGGATTAGGAGGGGAAACATTATTGCAGCTGCCATGAATACATTCGATCTGAGATATGGAATTGTATTCTGGAGCTCGTCTTCAACTACAGAAAGGGCGTTTAAAATGCAGAAGAGAGCTATACGTCTGATTGCAGGTGCTAGAAACCAGAGATTCGTGGAGACCTTGTTTGAGCAGCTTGGTATACTGACACTAGCTCCCTCGTAGTATGTGTTTGAGCTGGTGATGCTCCTCACTTCAAACCGGCGCCTGATGCAGGATCAACATAGCTCTGATACTAGCTTCTGCAGTATCCGGTTCACAGACTGTCAGTTTTAGAAAAAGGGCCTTTGTATGGGGTAAAGGTACCCAAAAAGTTGTCAGTCACCTTGAACACTATCAATTGCACAAAACGATTCAAACCCGTGTTTTTTTAGAAAGGTATATTATTCATTGACTGAATTTTTTGAAGATAATAATTTAATGTAAATTATTTTATATACTTTTATTGCCAATTTTTATCTGTGTAGCATTGTTAAGCGTGCCTCTTTTAAGTCTTTATTTTGTATAGTTGTGTCTCTGTGTATATTGAAGATAATTTTACTGTTTATATCAATATAATTATGACGTGTCATATGTATAGCCTACATTGTAAATTAATGTGACAAATAAATCTGATAGGGATTCTGATTAATGTAGACATGTTCTGGGGCCATGAACACCGTGTATCAGTAGACAAATAAGATAATAATATAAATATAATTTTAATTTCATGATAATGACCTCAATACTGTATTGCAGTAATCTTGAATTTTGCTGCTTTTATTCGTTAACAAACTTAAAGGAAATTTATTTAGTTTCTAACATTATATTAACTTCGCAGTGAAATATTGATTTATAAAATATAAATACACGGGGTAAGGTTTTTTGTTTGTTTTTTTTTTTATTTAACTTATTCATGGAAACTTATTTGCCAGCTACAGCTATAAACGACTTAGCGCCGTGTTACTATGCACTCAGTGTTCGGTTTTACAGATCACCTCTATCTCCCCTGACCGTTACTGGTTCTTTCTATAAATTTTGGAAGTAACATCGCATTCACAATATTTCATTTTAAATATGGCAAGATAAAACTTTGATTTTTGCACGGTATGTTTTATGAATTTGTTATTAAAGTAAATTTTTCAAGCAATCATTTGCCATAAGCTTTGTATTGTTGTAATTGTGCCCATGACGAGGGTTGACATCTCATTGATGTTGCCAGTCAAAGTCAACCTCACTGCCACACCGCCCGCCGTGTCAAGGTGGTTGTTCTCCATCGTCGAAGGATCCGTTCCCATCTTTAATCTCCTCACGTCCGCTCTCTTTACCAGCAATTTAATCAGATTTATCTGATTATCAACCGTCACGTTGATTTATATTTTCGCTGAATACTCATTTTCGTTTTCTTCTTGCATTTTGTTCTTTGTTTTTTTTCGGGCTATTTATAAACACTGTATCACGTGAAATATATACAAATATATATTTAAATCCAAATTAATTCTAGTTATAATTTCATCATGTTATTATTAATTTTTGCCACGCAGATGGGCACTGGTCTATTTTAACCGAATTAACTGTGAGAAAGCTTTTCGTTGGAGCGCTTTCAAAATGACATATATCTGATTCAAAATACAAATACCTCATTATTGATCTTACTTTAAATGACAGTTTACACCCTATCAAGTTAACACATAATCTCGCCATCCCAGTTCGGCCTATCTGACCACCAATCGCCCCGGTCGGCGGTCAATGCGGCGCCGCAATGTCCCTAAATGCGAGGCGTGTTCCACTGATGTACTGTTGCATAATTGGTCAAAGCTACTTCCCGCTCAGCCGCCCCTGACATTTACTGGCCCGGGCCTGATCTGTCGGCCACCAGGAAGTCGGCCGATCCTCCTCGTAAAACTCTTTCTCGTTGCCCTTAAAACGGAACTTGTTATGTTGTAGTCTTAGATGTTTATAAGCTGAATTTTTCAGCTTATTGTATTACCCTAAACCTTTTTGTTATTTTTTTTACTTCATTTCGTAATACTAGTGTTCTTGTTGCTCGAAATCGAGCAATTTATTTTGATAAAATACAAAAGTTACATTTAGTTCTAAATCAATGACACACGACCAATCCAATATTGTGGGTGAATATCACTAATCACCAAAAACTACTCGTATTTACAGTTGTACATTAAGATATGTTTCAAATGCTCGATCCCAATGTTATTCTAATGGAACAATTTCAAATTTAACTTGTGGATAGCGCCCTTATTTTTAAAGTCCGATCCTCATCAATGTTTAGCGGAAAAAATTACACACCCTATCCAACGAAACAAACTTGAAAATCGTTTAAGAATTGTTATAGAAGTTCTCTTAACAAAAATGGTCTTAGCTTATTAAATATAAGTATAGATTATACGTAAAAAACCAATTGTTTATTAGCGTTAATAACTCTAACTTTGTGATATTGTCATAACTGAAGTTTGTTATTTTTTGATAGTATAAACCACGTATTTTTTCACGACGAACCAAAATGTTAGCTGTATAGTATTAAAGGATTTAACATCTCTTACAACGATATTAATCTTATCCTAATTGATACTTCGTCATGCCTTCGTAATAGCGCAAGAGTACAGTAATGTCACAACGCAACGGGATAGCAATTAAAGTTCGTCTGCTTCCATAGTAACCTTAACATAAAAACACACCTTGACATAAAAACGACTGTGATAATAATCAAGTCTGAGAACAATCACGAAGTCAAAGTCAGTCCCGTAAGGTGGTATGTTGCCTTGGCCAATTAATTAACAAGATACTGTTGATACTGAAGGATACTGTTGTATCCTTCAACGACTATCTGACTCTTAAGCCAATATTTCGTTTCTCAGTATTTCTAATTCAGTAGCGTTGTATCATACCTGAGCTGTGGAGGTAGAATCCTGAGAAGGGGTGAATGGTGATTGACAATAATCTCCAATATCCATCGGAGAGGCTCGGATATTGCATCGCATCGAGAACCCACAACAAAGCCCAAGGCGACGCTGCAAGTTTCGCCGGCCACTCTGGTCGCGTTGGATTTCATCCTCCGTGGTTTTGAATACCCGATTTTATAGGACACTGTCCTTTCGAAGAGCTATTTTTGTGTTAATAGTTTCAACATTTAATAGTGTATTCCTAAAATACATGCAACTTTGTTCTTTCTTTTCGTGAATGACCACGGGTTATGATAAAATAATATACAGGGTGTCCCTGAACTCTCTACCAACTTTTTCAGGTATTATTCCTGGGCCATAGACAAGTCAAAATATCATATTCAAAATTTCGAAAACTCAAAAGTTACTCGTATAGCCGCCATTTTGTTTTTTACACAAAATAATTTTATTTCCGTAATGGATCATTGTATTAAGTTAATATTTGGCATGCACCTTCATCATAGCAATACCCATTTTCAAGAAAAGAGTTATTTTTTACTAATGTTTATTTTCAAAATGGCGGCCATTTTAAAATTTTAAACTAAAATATCTCAAAACCGGTAAATTTTATAAAAATTTTACTAGACACAAAAAAGTTGACAAATTTAATTATCTAGCCAATGGTACCAAGTTTGTAAAGATCTGACAACAAATAAAGGAGTTATTGAGATTTTTCTTCATAAAAACATTGATTTTGCATTGTAATTAATGCAAATTAAAGTAATTTTAATTGAAAAATCTCAATAACTCCGTTATTTGTTGTCAGATAATTATAAACTTGGCACCATTGGTTAGATAATTAAATTTGTCAACTTTTTTGTGTCTAGTAAAATTTTTATAAAATTTACCGGTTTTGAGATATTTTAGTTTAAAACTTTAAAATGGCCGCCATTTTGAAAATACACATTGAAAAAAAATAATTTTTTTATTGAAAATGGGTATTGCTATGATGAAGGTGCATACCAAATATTAACTTAATACATTGATCCATTACGGAAATAAAAATTATTTTGTGTGAAAAACAAAATGGCGGCTATACGAGTAACTTTTGAGTTTTCGAAATTTTGAATATGATATTTTGACTTGTCTATGGCCCAGGAATAATACCTGAAAAAGTTGGTAGAGAGTTCAGGGACACCCTGTATAAATAAACTTAAGTGCGGCATTTTGTGTTATTTTTAGAGGAATAATTAGTTTATGGTTATATCTTTGCAACTAATTATTTTGTGGGTAACTACTTACTAAAAATTGCTGAATAGCACGAAAAAGCGTGCATATTGTTCGTTAAGAAAAACTTGAAACTATGAAGCATTAAATATGCGAGGCGTTGTAGTGAGCGTGTGCAACTGACGTAAATTACATCTTTGAAGATGGTGTGCACAGGTTTAGTTGCTGTACTGAAATAGGTGAAGGAAGGTAATTAAATTCTGGGATACTTTCAATAGATTTTTGTACAGAGTATAAGACTATGTAAAACCATCATAATTACTGTGAAATACACTACTTTAAGTTATTTATTCATATTTTAATACTTTCAGAAACTACAAAGAAATTTCCGAGTTTCATTGAAAAAATACATAAATAACCTCGATGAAGCTAATAATAGTTTCTAAATTTAGCATTGGCGAAACCGCAGTATTGACACACTGTGGTTGAGCAATACCTATTGAAATAGAGAAACTCGAGCCTCTAATTAACATAGAAAACGCGGATCCAGAGCTACAACATCCGCGCTATGGCAGTATCCATGCTAACTACCGAACATCCCGGCTAACACTGCACCGGCCACATGATGCACAACAATTAACGTGCCATCATTGTTATATCGTCGATCGTTATTGCGGGTTAAACCCGCCGGTTCTGTCTGCTACAAATAGAGAGCCCTCCCCTCATCCCCTTCATGCGCCGTGAACTTTTATTTAAACTTTATTTATATTCATTGCACACTGAAATACAAGCAATAGAGAACTTATTAGAGATACACTCATTAGAACTTATAACACCGTGGTCGCAAAGACAACCTGTATCTTGCTATAGGCCTATGGAAAAACCGAATAATTATACAAGCTCTCCTTTTGTGTGGTAAAATACTTTGCTAAATAATACAAAACACTTAAAAAATCTTTTTAAAAAGTTCAATAGATGTGGTAATCCATCGTTTGTACTCTCCTTGCACCAATTATGTAAAAAATTGATATTGGCCTAGTGCAATTTTTCAAGATGGTTGCTTACAATTTCGTGTAGGAGCACTCAAAAGTTTTAGTCTCCAATGTTAAATTAGAAAAAAAATATGTTACCCGCTGAAATAGGGCGGAGTTACAGTTCTATATGAAGGTACGGTATCTAAAATCTATTTAATTTCACTAGTTTTTGTAAAAAAACTAAGAATGAAAGCAGATTCTAGCACAAACTATAACAATGCTAGTTCGACAAACTAGTTAACGAGTCGTATAAAAACGGAAGGTCTAGAAATGTAGCCATTCCATTAGCTGAAGTGTGAAAACGTCCCGGCTGGCGCACTTCATTTGTTCGCCGCCGCGCGCAGTCCGCTTCAATATTAATTGCCGGTTTGGGATTTACACTGCGTGTCTCATTTGTCTTGATGAAAATGTAATTTACTTTTGCTGCCTGCGGTTGGAGTTATAACGTCGCGTTTCGTTATGGCTCTTTCAAAAATCAACCACGTTTTCTCTATCGGTAATATTTTAATTTCATTAATCGACATCGGAAATTCTTTTATAATTTGACAACTACTCCTACCGTTTGTGGAAATGCAGTATTACATTTTTAATACCAAACGTTACAAATGTTATCTACGTTTTTACTAATTTTTTGTAATCAGTGTAAAAATAACCTTTTGGCCTTTTTATGCGTGCAAATGCCTATATAACAGTTTGATAGTCATTTTCCATGGCGATTAATTGATATTCCAACCCACGAAGGGCTACCCGTAATGTACTTTTCTTGAATATTCCTTAATTACAACATCAGTTCCAAGAATTAACACTTGTTATCTTTTCAGTTATGTATTGTTGTAACAAACTGCCTTTGCAACTGGCTGTCTTGCAGGTTTTTTTTATGTTGATCAACGATTAATTCTAGAGCCAAATTACTGAATTTCCGATTGTTGCACGTCTCCAGGTAGGTTGACGGCACAACTCACATCGACCGCCACGTCGCGTCGTCGCTCTCGGTTTCGTTTCCCATGACATTCACCACATCTGTGTACGTAGTGTCGGCCTACATGCAGTAACCGCAGCGTCACGACACGGACGGTCGGCCACGGGTCGCCGACGCCGCCGGATGATAACACAGTAGAGGGTACTCTCTCCCGCCGTGGCCGCCGCATCGGCTGCGTAACCAACCTTGTCCCAGTTGGAGTTTCTTCACGACTTGCGGACAGGTTGTCTTTGGTGTCACTGTCAACTATTTCTCGGCCGCTGAAAATAAATTACACCTTAAAGCATGTTACTAGAATTAATGTTATTTTGTGTCAATAGCTCCTCCAAATTAAGCCCTGGTTAAATTTTAAGTTTTATTTATTTCTAAAAAAGGTGTAAGTCACAGTCTAATAGAGGAATACAAACTTTTCCTGTAAATAGGCTCAGTGAGCATGGTTTTAATCGAGTGATTAAAATTAAATTTATGAAATATCATATTGATTTTAAAAATGGTAAATATGACCACAGAATTAAACGTTCGGAAATAGTGTTTTACGGTGAGAAGAGATAAACTAAATTAAACAGCCTTTAATGGGAACTTATAGGGATCGCCATCGAATGTCTATATCCAGTAAAGTATGATCTTAACAAAGTAATATGCACTTTGCAGAATGCAGTGTAGCCCATTGGGTTTTCAAATCAATGCAAAGTAAACGGTACTTACTTGAATGCAGTCTCGGTTATGTTTAATCAAAACTATGTCATCGGTATTTCTTAAAATATGCAATCTCGGTTTTATCGTATAGAATCGTTATAAAATAATCGCCACTTTGTATAATACAGTATATAGTCCCTCGCATTTTCAAATATGAAAATTAAACGGTACGTAGGCCTATTTGAATGTAGTATTGGTTGTGGCTAATCGAAACTAAGTCACCGGTACATAGTAGAATACAATCTATTTTATCGATTCCATACAAAGTGGTCGATCCTCGACGTTGTAGGTATCGCCGTATCGGTATAGCGCCAGTCGGTAATCAGTGTTACCAGTCGCCCATATACCGGCGCCGGTATTATGTGGATGACACTTTCACTGCCAACGTAACGGACTACTCTCGACTCAACCTTGCCCCACTGTCGCGAATCCCTTTCCTTTCCTCAGCCGCAGCCCGGACCGCTTTTTCGTCTTCCCTTTCTAGGCAAGTTTTTCTGTTAGTCAGGAAAAAACTAATCTAACTTTCATAGCGGACAGTTGATACAATTTAAAGGGTTTCGTTTTGTGATGGGTTACAAATTCTGTTGTTCTGGTTGGAATGTCGAATGTTAAAAGATCGGGAGTGCTAAGTAACAGTCTAGTGAACGAATCTAGTTAGGTCTAAATATCTTTTATTTATGTACTTTATGTTTAACTCTTGCTAAGGCACCTGAATATTGAAACTGAAAACTGCATAGCCTACACAAGTTTGAAATTCCCTTCCAAATATAAGAATTTATGTCGAGGACTAGAAACAATGACTCTTTTTGCAGGATAAAGGTACGAAAGTCCTTAAGAGTCATCTTCACCTATGATCCACCAGCCCATTGTTGCGCAGTCGGCAATGTTAATCATACGGCTTTTAATGCAAAACATGGTATAGCATTCCCCTGTTTCGGACGCCGTTTTTCAACCGAATTTCTTTAAACGTGGTAAGTGTTTAGTTGAATAGTTATACGATGTCGCTCATACCTCGGAATTTTGAAAATTTAACAAATATTACTCTTTGAGACGTCACTAAGTAACTCGATTTTCCTTAGTAATATTTGTTAAATTTTCAAAATTCCTAGCTATGAGTGACATAGTATAACTATTCAACTAAACACTTACCAAGTTTAAAGAAATTCGGTTGATAAACGGCGCCCGAAACAGGGGAATGCTATACCATGTTTTGCATTAAAAGCCGTATGATTAACATTGCCGACAGCGCAACAATGGGCCAGTGGATCAGAGGTGAAGATGACTCTTAAGCAATAAAGATATTTTGTAACAGTTGTAACGAAGCTTATTTGAAACTAATTATTAGTTAGTGAATAAATGTATAATTTGTCTGTGGGCCCATATGCATTGTATAATTTTTTAACCAAGTCAGGCAGTAAATAGATAATTCTGGCGCTTTATATTCAAAATATCCTAGTTTAAAATCCGACAAGATGTTTTCATTTGAATTTTTTATCGTGCTTAGCTCACCTCAGAGGTAAATCCATAATTAATTTCAATAATAGGTCCATAACCAATTAATTATGCAATTAAAAATATTGTCGTGCCCATATACCCCGCCAGATTGGCTGTTGTGGCCTCGCATTGTAAGGGAATTTCCCAGTAAATAATTACAAATTAATAAAATAATCGTTCATCGAGCACTTGGTCCCAGTCTATGGAGCGGCAGTAATTGGTGCAGAGACCATTGTTTGGGTGGTTAACTCTAATACAAGTTAGGTATATATGTATGCATACACACGGATCTTTAGAACGGCTCCAACGATTATCTTCGAACTCAACAAACTACTTTGTCCTTGAATAAAAATAATATGTTTACAGGTCACTAAGAAAAATCTTATTTTATTATAATCTTTAATTGAAATTCTAAAAAATTTAACATTGGTCTTAGGAGTTAAAAACCAAAACGAATAAATAATGAAAACAGCTTACTCAACTGTCAAAGTGCAGACCATGAGTTCCAGTGTAAACATGTATTTTTGCATTGTAAATAATTACTAAATGGTATTATAGTAAAAAAAATATATCATTTTTTAAATTTTACTTTATACTGGTGGTTATGAATGTTTAAGCAAATAAAAGTAGGGTAGAAGTATAAATCAATTGAGCAATTTGTAGAATTGAAATTTAATTTAAAAACAACAGGATCAGTAACACTGATGAAAGCAAGCTGTTAATCAAAGAATTAGAATGCACGTGTTACACATTCAACATGTGATTCAACAAATTAAAACCCGAGTGCAGCGTCCGCAGGCCTACATAAAACAGTCTAAAAGTCGAGTGAGCGATGCGAACAAGCTCATCTTGAAAGAAACAAGCCTTTTAGCACTTGGAATTTTAGCGCACCTACTGTTACTGACATTACCATGAAGAATTGTTTAAGTTTGCTGAGCAAATGCTCGTCTCCCAGGTACTTAAAGAGCTATACTCGTAACGACTCCTAGACTCCAATCAAAATGCAGTAAATATAGCTAGATCGCTGTTTCAGTATAGGTTATTTGTCCTTAGAATATTCCGCAATGGCTATTTAAAGAGAGTTGTGAAACTTCATTCTTGAAGTTCACTAAATAAATCATTCCCCGCAAGTTTCTCTCTAAGGAGGTTAGTTTCAATATTTATATGTGTATTATATCATCATGTCACGATAGTAAGGGTAGTATTCGATGAAGCAGGAATGAAGATTAATTATACAATAAAGAAATATGTCTGATACTGTGTAGCTAATGGCACAGCAAAGAAACATTAACAATATGCGTTCTGCTCATAGCCTAACACAAACTACAGAATGAACAAATTAATTTGCCTTATCTTTCCTATTCTTCAGAAAACTCTGTACATCAAATATATTACAGCTAGATTTGCTTTTCTTATGCCACTTGAAGTATTATACTCCCAAAATAGCTGTGAATATGAGCCAAGCTCAATATAGTCGAGAGGTATGTCACTTCGCAATCATTGAAACTATATGTTTCTGCACTTCACACGTTTTATTTCAATGCTTCAACTTTTTACCAAGAGTCCTAAAAATATAAAAACTACAAAAAATCGATTTTTGTTAAATATTCAACTGTTCAATTATGCCGTCCAATTATTCTTTCTATGTGAGCTGCGCCTCAAATAACATTCGAAACCAAAATTAACCTCCATTAAAATATTGTTTACTTGTACTCTTTCAGTAAAAGTGTTTTAGTTATGTTCCAAGTTGTCACCGGAGCGGTGTCGGTGTTGGGAGTTAGGATTCTCCTCATGTGCGGCGGTAAAAGTGTTGGCTTGGTAGGCTCCCCTTTCACACGTAGCACTGCCATCGCGTCGGTCGTTCCCACCCGTGATGTTACGTCCTGAGACCTTGTTGCGGAAACAACCCGGGCCGTGTGGTGTAGGGTTTGCAAGGCAGCCGGGCCGCAATTGATTGATAATTTAATTAATTGTACAAGGACTCGGTAAGGGTTAGTGACGTGACAGGAGGTAGGGGGATGCGACGGTTGCCAAGAGGCTACCTTACTTGCCTCGCCCGCACCCCCGCCCTCCCCCGGTTGGATACCTCTTGCCAGGAAGTGCCAATATGATTACGTTATGCATATCTGGCTTTTAGTGAAATCAGCTCAAGTAACCTGCTAAATAAACTGCTAGAGAAATGTAAAAGCTCTACATTAGTTACAGTAAAAACTACCGTGTTTTTATATTTTTTTATACCTCTTCCCTTTTTTTGTAATAACTACACGTGATGACGCATGTAATAGTTTTAGTGCTTTAAGTTGATACGCTCATCAAATTAAACAAGTGATTTTATATTTAATGCAATAAATTATTATTATTATTTTTTTTATTTAACGTTATGTCGCTTTAAAATGAGGCTTTTCAGTGCAATGTTCATTTTAGAGAACGCCTGCATTTCAGCTTTTGCCGTTGGTTTGCCGTTTCTCATTATGGAAAACTGCTATGTAAAATGCGCAAAAATAAAGTTCCTGAAATCCATAATGGATTATCAAATTTTATTTCGCATTAACTGTAGATTTTCGATCAAACTTAACGAATAACGGTGACTATGGCTAATATGTTATTAAACCAGACGACCAAATTCGAGGAGACACCCAGGTTACAGTATTTTCAGCAAGTCCATGGTAAGATTATTCATATAAAATTAATTGTTAAAGTATATTGGACATGCGATTTTAACGCTTTTACCATGTCATCGCACGGTTCTGTAATTTTAAAAATAAAAATTCTCTCTCAGTTTATATTACGTTTCTTAGAAAGAGAGAAGACTAAATACAGTTTAGGAGCGTCTGAAAAGAGAGTTGTTAACTTTATGTTTGTCCTTCCTTTATTTGATTTAAAACGTGATTTTGCTATAAATTTTCTGTTAAAGAGTTGTTTTAGTTACATTTCAAGTGTCACGCGGTATTCTTAGCTCACTCAAAACAAAAATTATAGAGTCGAAGAAGAAAAGCTCAACACATTATGAAATAATATAGAAAGTTACCACCGTACATTTTTGCTGTGTTGTTGAGTAGAGTTTCATTTCGATTACTTCCGCCCCCCTCTACAAACTGTCTATAAAAACTTGGAGCTCGAGTTTCCATGAAAAAAACATTCTTGTGTTAAGAGACATTAATGAACAGTTAGGAAAATTAGCAAAATAATAATTACTCTATAATGATTAGTTATACATCATCAGGAAATCTAAAATATTTTATATTTTATTTTGCGTCTTTCTTAGTCAGAGACAGTTTATAACGTTTTAACCTGGTCTTGTTACCATCTTCATCGACCATTTTTTATATGGCTTCATTAACTAAAAGCCCAATGACAAATAGCAACTTAGTCCTGGAATTGAACCTTTAATAAGCTACTAACTTTTCTCAGGATCGATTAGTCAACCATAGTATTAGAAAAGTGATCCAAAGGCGAGCACTATAAACACTCGGCTACCCAGCCAGTTTAGTCAGTGTAGGCCATTATAATCAAATTCTTATAAAAATATTGTTCATGTTTTATAGTTTTCCTTGTAAATTTAATTATTTTGCCAATTTGTCCTGTCAACATAAAAGCTCTCTGTCCTAAAATTTAATAGACAATAGTTATAACAACTCATTCATCTTATTATAAGTTGTTTTATTTAAAACTGTAGCCGTTAGCCACAGCAGGGACGTGGAAATGCACAAATGTCAACCGAAGGTGCAAAGTAATTTGTGTACGGTACGCATTAATGCGCGCCGGTGCCGGTGAGTGCACATAAAATATATCGCTGTGGCAATCGATTTGCGCCAACTGAGCGGACGATTATCTGACCAATGGGAGAGTTTTAGTGGTTTTGTCCCGCTATTAATACGTGTATGCCGCATCTGCTCCTCCGCGTCCGAGATAAACGTTCATATTAGTGCCCTAGCCGCCGGCCCCCTAGTGCGCTTACGAATGACGGTGCGCTTTACATTCGGGGATTGACACGTATGGTGGACCCAACTTTTAATCAAGCGGGGACTGACTAAAATTCTAATTTCCAGTTCCTATTGACGGACGTAAATTCCATAAACAATAAGTGGTATTTGCAAGAAAATGTTGACACCTGATCAAGGACTATGGTGCTCACAATTTTTCTACGTTATACGTATTTCAAAGACAAATATTCTAAAAGAGAAATTGTGTCTCTAAATGAATATATAAAAGGTTGAAATAATAAAGATTACTGTTGTGATGATGTTTATATACCTAACAATGTTTCAATCGTATAGTCTTGATTTATCATGTACAAAACGTAGATATGATCTAAACCCAGAGTTTGTTTGATAACCAATTTTGCTGTGTTTTGATAGTTTTGATAGTTGATAGTTAATTTGATAGTTATGTTTCATCAATTTCCCGCAATACTCTAAATTTTCTAAATATTTCACATCGTCGTGGCAGTTTGGCTGCGTTTGAATTAACGATTACGTTTCAAATCTTACACGTATACGAATTAGTAGCCTTTATTTGGCGCCAAAATTCAGCTATCCGATCGCATTAATTGTTTAGGAACTGACGGCAGTGCCAACTAGAGCCGATAGGAAGCGCCACATCCGTCGTGTCGGAGGAAAGCGGGCAGCAAGTGTGCTTTCACCGTCGCACATCGTCGTTACGTTATGTCATCTCCCGCTACAGTGAGTGCTCCACTACCTGAACCATCGCGCCGCCGCCGCAACTAGACCGTCCGGCCATTCATCCGTGCTGGCGACACCGCCCCGGCCGCGTCAGCTTCCCTCGTGAGGCTGAGCCGATTCTGCTGAGGTCGGGCCAACGCTGAGCCTGGATCTCGGACACAAATTATTACCAAATAAGGGTGGGATTTGGGGAGACATCTACTTTTGAGACGTTACATTATTATACCCAATCGCAGTAAACAACCCCAAAACACCTTAGAAACCCAAGGTTTAATTTAAGTTAGTTGAGGTATCACAATTTAGAGTACGACTCGGTACGACGACTAATTAAAATTTTTTCCTCCGTTGAGTATTGTACAATATTGGTTGGTTGCTAAATCGTGTGGTTGCTGAGTCTATTACCAAATAATTTTGCAATTCGTGAATTGTTATTCCTTTTAGTCATGCATGGTGGGTTGGATGGGACTGCGTTGGACTTCAGTGGGTGTAAATATGATAGGGGTCACTGAAATGTTCGTATGATTACAATTAAATTCACCCTCGATAAATTCAACCTAGATTCTTTGATCTTAAAGCAATGCATAATTAAAGCATGAAGGCTTCTAATCTCGAATTTTTACGAAACTTTTGCTAAATATTTAATTAAGTGGAGTGCAAATATTTAATGATCAAAATATATCGTATGGTTTTTGCAACTGTTACAGATATATATTTTGACTGGATATCTGGAGGGTCAGTGTTTAAAATCAGTACCAGGGGGACCGATCTTAAGCTCGGTAAACTTATTATGTTTGTTCTCACACAAAACTCGTTCACTCTAGCCCCCTTCCTTTTTAAGACGAGCTCGTTCACTTCGCTCACTCGCCAGGCCGAAGGGTACTGCACTTAGGTATAATTTTCCTAAACTACAGGTTAACATTGTAACACATTGGTTTATATCCACAGTTATCAGCAGATTTTTTTCAATTATAAAAATGCCATAATCATAACATGGGACTTTTGAATGGCTCCAGGACGAAACCCGGGTTTTTCCTAGACATGGGACCACCTCCAATGGATTCCCGGCGGCCAAAACCCCCATATACTGCTAAAAATTCAAAAACCTTGGAGAAAAAAAATTTTGCTCGTGCTAATATTGCTTGTTTTAGAGTATAATAAGATTGTGACATTTAAGGTATTACCTATCTTAGAAAAATTTTCAGTGATTACAATTTCCAAAGAACCACATAGGTTGGATTTATGTAAATTAAATGAAAAATATAAAAACTTTGTTAAATACTAAAAACAAAAATAGAGTACTCACACCGCCTTAATTGTGTAGAAGATCTATTTAAAAAGTGAAAAATAATGCTCTTTAAATTAACAATCGGCTTTCATGTTTAACTTCATGTTTTTTGATCCCTGTAAGTTGAAAATAATTACCCGTCCAAGCAATTTCAAAGCGATTACTTTTCACTGAAGAACACTCAAACTTGTGTGCGTTTAAAGTCATTAGAAACCAAAACTCGACGAGACTTGAAGTAGGGAGACACAATTTCTAAAATCAGCATCGTAGTTCCCTGCCACTAGAAGTGAAGCACTCGAATGCACGAGTATATCGTTACCAAAGGGCTTTTCAAGTATTAAGCCCCGGAACAACAGTCTGAGCTTATTACCCGGAGCGGCTTACGTCGGTCCAGAACACTTTTGTGGGATTATTTAAAGTACATTTCTTCATTAAAAGATGAAAACACTCGGGGGAGCCACTCAATTAGGCCTTCGTAAGCGGTCCCTCGCACCAACCCCGGGGCTATTTTAAAGCAGGAAAACTACATCGACATTTGTCTTTCTGGAGTACAATTCTTTATCCGTTTTTTTCTACCGTACCTTTGGAGCATTGCTCTTATATTCGGATAATTCATTTGACATTGCTAATGGAATTCTTTATCAATGCTCTTTTATTACTTATTGAGTAGTCTAAGCGTTTGAATAAAAAAATTTATATGTTATTTTGCCATCAATTCTATGAAAGTTTTCTTGTCCTGAAATTTACGTCCTTAAACTACATAACCGAGTGATTTTATCCACAAGATGAAACTATACTAAAAGCTGTTTATAAATTAATAGCGCCAGAGTTTTTAAGTAAAACTCTGATTGCAAATGGCCAAAATTAATTTTATTTTCTTACAAATTCAGTTACACAGTTTGTATTATGTTGATATAGTATTAATTTGTTATGTATAATATTGTACAATAGTACTTTGGGAAAATCACTCCGACTCTTGCATTATTCGATAAATCGGAACACAATTAATGATAGTTTTATTCGTGGATTCCTTTGAAACATTACTAAATTTCCTCCTTGGATCAGTAGTTTATTGTTTGTCACACTGTAAATGCTTAGGTAGAACAAAACCGGAACTATAATTTCTAATGGTAAAACGTTTATTGGGGGAAAAGGTTCGTTTTGAGTTAGGACGAACGAAGCTTTCATTTTAATTGCAGACGACCTGAGGCCCTGGTTTTAAACAGAGGAGTGATTTCCCACGCCGCCGTGTAACATGGCCTGTGTTATACAATACTAATAGGCTTTGGGATCGTCCCTCGCAACCCGTCTATTAATATGGCATCTCCCGCCAATCAGCTGCAGCGCTTATTCTACGCCTACATTATCTACTGTTTTATTATGTAGGCGAGATTATATTAACTTTTTAGGTATTTTACAATAGTGTTATATTCTATTTTATCTACGGAGCCAGTTGCGATAACACCAATAATCATATTAAAATTACAAATAACATCTAGAGGTAACGTACAGATTAGAGAACAAATTATAGCCCGTTGCTTAGTGAGGAGAAACTACGCAATTCGCACACCAGCTGATTGTCCCATTACGATTCGTGTTTAAGTTCCTTCCTTATGCATCTATAACTTCAAAAGAGTGGTCATAGCCTATATGATTGAGAACGATGATTTGATAAAGCGACGCTACGCTTTGGATGGGCGACCGCGTATAGGCCCTAAAATATAAATTTTGACATTTGTGATGTACCAAACTTAAGTTGTTCGTAGATAACGTTGTGTATGCAACGATTGTCTGCAGCCTTCGAGCAACTCGTGTGAGATATTAAGAACACTTGTTTCGCTCATGTTCAATCAAATAGATTATACAAAATTAAATAATCATATATGTTCACCTTTTTCTTTTTTTTTGCATCTGTCACGGGTGAATTTTATATAGTTACGTAGACCTATACAAAGCAAACTTGATTAATGACTACACGATATTTGGCATTGCTTAATGTAATTAAGGCGATTTAAGTCCACGGTATTCCTTCTGTTTTTGTACAAAAATGTGCCTGCTTGATTTAAATAAATTTAACCAGTTTTAAAATGCATTTCATCGTAACAAAGATTGTTATTCGCCTAGGTGTACTTGAAATTGCATTAGAAACAATAAAGGACGCAAATTAATATGTTTTTACTTATTAACAAAAGTAATGTGAAGGAATTTGAAATTAAACCAAGCTCAGTTATGACACAATAGTACTGTGTAAGTATCTTCAAAAGGAATTTGTCTTAAATTCTAAAAATGTATACTGTAGTTCGCATTTATAGCCCCCAAACGATTTGAAAGTCAAAGAGATAATGCCGTCGGAATAATGCTTCTCGAATTTACGTTAATTCACCGTCAAGGGGTATCATCAGTGGCTCCATCCTCTTTTGTGGAGTCGGCGCGAAATGAAACTGATAAAACTGACGTTTTATATCGGCGGCCGGCCATAATGAAACGTGCTCGTGAGCATTTAAAATGCAGATTCTGCTCAATGATTGCCCTCCCCCCACAAAACGCCGGTGGGTTTTGCGGGTATAAGTACATTTTTTATTCGTTGTACAGTCCCTACAATGTACGTTGGTTATGCGAATATCGGGGCGCCAGGTGATTAAAGTTTCTATAGAATCATTTACTCTATTACTGTATTACTGGTTTATTACGCAGCTCGTAGTCGAACATTACAATATATCACTTTAATCTCAGTCTCCTCTCTTGAATCAAAGAAATTTATTACGCGTGATATTCATAATAATCCCTCTCTTTTTTTAAAGTTAACCAGCAAATATTCTAAAACATAAAATTTCGACATTATTCCGAAACTGGATACAATTCCTTGCGATTCTTAATATCACTCTTCGTCATACTCCATAACCATAAAGTGTTTAGACGTTAGCTCGTTACTTAAATATTCAATCATCGAAGATTTTACCATTGTTATATCCCCCAAGTCTGGTACAAACCAGATTAATTAAACCAACTCGTTATTAAACTATTAAATATATAAACACATATTCCAGCCCAATAAAACTGCTTCTGTTCAGAATTATGAAAATTAATATCAAATACTTTTTACACTGTGAGTGTTTACCATAGTTAAAAAATTATGGCAATATATATATATAAAAGCACAATTTTATATAAACTAACGTTTTCTAAACCCTGAAACCGAAATCATTGAGAAAAGAGAAAGATTACTTTTCCTTTCATAATAATATAACGACTTTTATCCTAATGATATCTCACTAATCATCTACACCGTTATTAACATTGATTGATGCCATTAAATTTCCTATTAGAACTAACTTTGTTATGACATCCATCAAGTGCTAATTGTCATATGAAATATGTCAGTTGATAGGCCCTAATTAAAATTGTCCATTTAACATTTTAATATAATTATTTTTAAGTGAGTTATAAAGCTAACATTAATTCATAAGACTTTCAGCGTATAATAATGTTTTCATCACTAGGATCGAAATGGCTCTGTTTGGTGCGTAATAAATAATACTATAGTCCGTTTTTTTAAACCTGATCCTTCTCGAGAAAATTGGGGTGGGGAGGGGTTTAAACTGTAAACAACACATTTAAACTAGTGACAAACGTGTGTCGAGTATCAGATTTCCTCTAATAACGTTTTAAATAAGTTATGATATCTTTTAGTAACTCCTAGTCAGCTGTTATATTTTTAAGCCAAACCTATTCCTTGTTAAAAAGTAACAGTTCTAAAGTAAACTGATTAAAAAATGTCTGCTACCAATAATATTTTAAAACTGATACACATTATGCTGTGATGTAAAATTACCAGCTGGTATGCAACAGTGAAATAAAACAAAAACAACAAAAAAACCACAAGGCTTCAGCCAATGGGATAGTAGCAAATATAAACAAACCCCCTCCACCATCTCTCCCTTGAAGGATCAGGCTTAAAAAAACGGACTATAGAGATCGCCTCCTGATCGAAATTCGATCAAAATTTCAGTTGATGTGGACCCAAGAAGCTTAAAAACTCTTTAGAACTAAAACATCTGTTCTTCCTAATTTTCTAGCAGTTGTTTTTACAACAGCTGTCTAATGATTCATTCAGTTCTCATTTCTCCATAAGCTTAATATTGCAACTTTGAAAGCCTGTGGGGCGTAGCCCTGGAGTCCGATGTAAATTAAAATGTGATTCTGCTCATATACAGGACTAACCTTTCTAATGGTACGCGCGGATTTATCCTACGATGTACACTAGCTGTGAAAAAAGGAGGAAATGAAACATGCTTGCGTATTAATAGCACCAAAAGGCCACTTTTGCTCCGATTGATGAGCAACGGTTTTTTACGCGGAATTAGACTTTAAATTGTTGAAAGTCTTAAGGATAAAGTTGTATTAGTATTTCTGAAGGTTACGTTTACAAAGTAATATACATTACAGTTTTTACATTTAAATTACTCGCGTATTTACATGTTACAAACTAAACTTTCAATTTCACTATTCTGCATATAAAAATTAAATAAACAATCATAATGCTTAGCAATCATCTCACATTTTACGACGTTGGACTTATTAACACAACTTTTTTTTGGTCCTAGGACAAAAAAGTTAAATTTTTCGTACTATTTAGAGAAAAAAATAGTGAATTTTGTGGAAAATTATAAAAACAATATTTTACGTGGCCATATCTGTAAAACTAATTTATTTTGTTTTGTTTGCAGGTAAAGGAATGATCACTGATGATTAGTAAGTACCATATATCCGTTTGCAAGTAGTGAACAATTAAGCACCCACACAAATTCGTTATGAAGTTCTTTGTAAAATTATTAAACTTTGTAGGCCAATATATAAATCATCCAGGTTGATTTTAAATAAACTTATAAAAAACCAATATACCACTTACATTGTTAGCATCGATAACAATTTTCCAGATTTTGTTTTAGGCATTCGTATCAGTTTATTGTTACACATAAGAAAAAAAGTACAGTACCATATATAAATGCGTTAAATATTTTATCGTTGAAAACTTTAAGATATAAATAAACTATTTAATGTAGCCCACAGTAATAATGTTTAAGATATAAACAACTTTGTTTTTAGTTTTTACTCATCTATATTTTGTTTTGAATTAATTACTTAGTTAGAAGTAGGCCTAATGTGTGAAGTGTATGTTTAATGATTCTGTAATAGTCTACGTTTAAATGTACACGACCTAAGTTGAATTTTTTTTACAAATACGTCTATTACTACATATGGAATGTTTCGTTGCAACTGTATTTTAACCATCTGAATAATATTCAAACATAAAATTAACAACTATTTTTCTATATATATTTTTTTATTTTATGTAAGATTTTTAACATTTTCAATCTTTTGTATTCTAGGTAGTAAACAAGAGAGAAATTTCCCAGCGTAAAAATACAGTACTGTAACTGTTTCTTTCACGCCTTTTCTCCTTTTAATTCAGCCTCTCAATCATACGCTAAAGTGTAGGAAATCGACAGCATTGAACAGCAGATGAGCCACGGTTGAAATTCAACTTCTTTGATAAAAAAAATTCCATACTAAAACTGGTGGTGTAAGTATTGTTTAATTGGCTGTCAAATCGAATTATAATTAATAGTACCTTGGCCTGTACGACCAACGCTGCGGACGGCTAAAAGTGTTTCATTGCAAAGTAGTTCTAAGTTGCTGTAGACAGCTGATTAATAGTGATTGAAGTTGGCCAATAAGATGTGCAACATCAGCGTCATGAAGGGTGTTAACTACAATGAAGTCTAGAGGAGATAATAATCTTCTCCGTAACAGACAAGCAACGCCAACTTGAGACTTCTCACTTTCCTAAATGAGCTTACTTCGTAACTTAAGGTGAACTTGACTGTGCGCTATATCTACAAACAATATTAATAACAGTTTGACAATTGATATCACTAATAGCCTAGGGTTTAACTGAGTGAAACGACGCTTTGTAATGCATTTTGCAAAATGTTGATATATAAGATCCTTTGTCTCATTTCAACAAAGAAAATCAGTACAACAATAATACTGTTATAATTCATTGAATATTGAAGCGTATTAGAACCTATAAATTTGGATAGTTTTGTTAAATATTTTACATTTAAACCTTTTTTATCTTTTCATATGATGCTTTTATTTAAATTTAATTTACTGTAAATTTAACTGAAAGTCGTTAAATGAAATAAAACGTTATTGTGTTAGTAAAACTGTTGTACATTTTTCCTATAGCATTTTATTTAAAACGTGTTAATATTGTTGTTATATTTTTAAAGGCGGACTACTTTAACTCTCAACTATTTTATTATAGTACCCTACAACCCGTAACTTAAGCTTTTAATTTTTGCAGGGATCAAACAGTATTTTCGCTGCGCAGTTCACTGCTTGAGTATAAATCTGTTCAGCATTAACTCATAAACGATTTATATCCACTCGATATGTGACCAGATCCAAGCAAATGCAGCAAACCAACATAAGTCCATTTACTTGAGTAAATAACTTCCGTCATAAAAAGTAGATGGAGTCGCTTTTTATAGCGATATTGTGTGTTTTCCTCAATTAGCCGGACAAACTTGGTGATTTTTGATCTTCATTAATAAATGTCCCAAGACAAATATGATATTTCTCTCTCGTATATATGGTTTAATGTTTTTAATGTGTGACTCAAACTTATATATTGCACTTGTATAATTTAGTTTTAACTCGGTGGTTTTTTTAGTATAGCGTATCGTTTATTACGTTTAATGTAGTAACAAAAACAAATACAATTATTTAATTTGATTTATGTTTTTACAAGCCAATAGTCATCCCTTGAAAACCTGTCATTACTGTATCGGAAGTTGACTTGAACTTCAAAAGAACGACTGGAAGCGCTCTAACTGGGACAGGAGAGCGGGTAGTCGTTACTCTCGCTACTCAACTTGTGTTTCAGGCGTATTGTAAAGCGCATTTAAACAGCCAGAAAGTTTTAATTATGTAGTCTGCTTCGTTTTGGCTTTCCACTAAGTATAAACTTGGAGATGTAACCTCAAACCATGGTATGAGTCCCAGTTCCTCCCCAGACAAATATTCATCTGCCTTCATTATTACCCAATAATTGTATTTATAATGTAAATAGGGAATCTTTAATTCAAATACATCTTTTATTCGTTCTTTACTTTGCAACTGTAAAAAATACCTACACTGTATCATTGCGAAAAATTCTCATCGAAAAAGTGCTCATAGTTTTCATTAAGTTTCCCTACAATCATACCTTAAACTCATTTTAAAATTCACTCATATGTTTTTATAGTACCTTGGCTAATATTGCACACGTTATAATCAGAAATTTATTGAAATGGGAATGTTTAGTGGAAGTCAATATTTTTACTACCTTCCTGAGGTGTTTCAGTGAAATACTGTCTGTGTCAGTCTTTAAACGAGTCCTAGCCACACAGAACTCCTCTTCAAAAGAATTTCGGTTACAATTTGCCAAAGTTATTTATTTATTTATTTATTTATTTATTTAATACATGCTTCAATACAGGCTATAAAACCCAATTACATGGAAGCAGTCCATTTTAAACATCTTGTGAGGCATAGTCCTTCTTAACACTAAAACTTACATATTGACTGATTCAACATTACATAACAATAACTTAAATAATATTTGGTTTGGCTTCATAACATAAATTAATAAATAACAATTCAATAAATAACAGTGATAACAAGCAAACAATAAATAAAATTCAACAAATAATTTACATAAGGAACATTGGATAATAACATTAACAATAAATAAATTAAGTAATATAAATTAACAGTCTTTGAACTTATATTTAAATAATGAATGAATATCACAGTTGGCAATGGCAGATATAATTTAATAAATACATGCAATCTTGTAGGCCTATATGAGTTTATTGTATAGCGTACACATTTTCTTTTATATTCCCCTTGTGAATCATGGAATATATCCACATCCTCAGAAAAAGCAACCATTGCATTATAAGTCCTCATCACCCGGAGCAGAGGCGAATTGGCATGAGCTTGTGTGTTGTGATGAGGTAATGAAAAAGAGATTCTACTCCTGCTATTGAAGGCCGGCACACGAAAGCAGAGAGACGCCAAGCATGCGGCGTCATCCACCCCGCCCCGAACCAGTTTATATAAAAACATTAATTCTGATAATTTCCTCCTTGAGGCTAGACTCACGAACCCAAACATATCAAGTAGCTCTTTATAAGGTATTAAATATGTATAAAATTGAAACATTTGTAATAAAGATACCTTAGAAATCTTTTCTGCAATCTTTCAAGATCTTTTTCATATGGTTATGGTGTTGCATGCCCTTGCATGCCTTTACTATAGTGATCCACGTGCATTTGCAGATTCGGTAAACTCCAGTAAATCTACATTCGTGTGTTCGTGTTTCAATTCATTTCATGATCCAGCCAAGACCGAAGTCAAGGAGGGTTCCCCTCCAATGGCGCCGGGTACCTACCTCTCGGCATACCCCGACGGTCTGATAACAGAGACCCCCTGCCAGAACATGTCATGTAACAGGGAAGGCCCCCCAGACAGGGAACTTATGGAACCACGAGAGCCCAAATCACATTAAGGCGGATTAGACCCCCACAAAACCCGGAATTCACTAGGCCTGTGGTACTCAACCGGCGGTGAACCCAAATCAACCATCCGCTGTGAGTGACAGTGGCAGCACCACCCATGCTACTTCTCAGCTTTCGTTTGTGAGCAACGCCCCCAGATGAGGCTGGAGGGCCCCCCACAGCCGAAGCTGTCTGCCGAGCATACCGACAACCTCTACCGCCTCGAGTCCAACCCAATATCCGGACTGGCCGAAGCCAGGGGCTTGAACCGGATCCCGAGGTCCCCATTTTAGGTTTACTTGGGTCATGGGTGGTTCCCAAGCGGAATAACTAGGTCACTGGAAACCCTCACGCCAAAGGCGCCGGCTACACTGCAACCGCACCCGAAGGCACGGAAGCCCCAGATCCCCGACATCCTGACTCATTACCTCCCTTTGGGGGGGGAGCTGGAGTGAGACACCCAGTAAGCGCGCGATTGACACAAGGCCACCTCCGCCAGGGCTCGGAACAGCCGAAGCTGCCCTACTTCAGTTAATAAAGGGAGCCACGCCCGTTACCCAACTCGGTACTTTGAGCTGGGATTGGGTAGTGAACTTCCCAGTTCTAGGGGTGCAGGCACTGAAGTACAACATACACCCAACAGTAAATCTACAGTAGGACTACACTAGTTTTTATAATCGGCTACATAAACATTTATATATTCCCCTTATCTACGGATTGGCTTCTCGTGTCACCCGGCCAATGAAACGCAAGGCTATCTCGCTCGTATAGCCCAGTCAATGAAGGTTAAACACCGGAACAAATTTGTAACAGTTTGAAACCTATACCATTCGATAGTACCCACCTAAGGGGTCAAAACCCCAAAAGTCCCCAAAAATCCCCTGGTGGCATTTTGCACAGCCCCCCTTTAAAACCCCCCTAAACCCCTAATTGCATGAGTTTATAAAAACCCTTGTAGAATCGTTACTAAAAGGACTAGCGTCCTAAATTATTTTTGGTTGTATTCCTTATCAAATTGTCTACAGAAAGTGTCATTATACATTTTTAGCTAAGGTCACTCATTAGTCAGTTATTTACAGTCAAACTCAAATTTTATTAAAATTTTT